>CM040238.1:226885530-226905530 GCA_022545495.1 Chrysanthemum lavandulifolium | reverse complement strand
ACTAACCGAGCTAGAGTTATGAGACCTTGGTTAGACCACTTGATCGTCTCTCATTCTTTGCGAGGTGCATTCGGGTGAATGGTATTAGTGTTGAGGATGTTAGAGCTAAGCCCATGTTTTCGGAGATTGCTGATAAGGTTTATAACATCTTACATGGTAAAGTTTCTTAACTAGTCAAGTATTATGTTTTTTCATTGTGTCCAGCAAAAAAAGATTGAGTGTCTAAAAAGTTTAAACTTTTTTTTTTGGTCATTTAACATGTTTTGATCAAGTTTACTACAAGAGGGTGTTTGGGATTGCTTATATAATTTGCTAATGCTTCATAGAATAAGCAGACAAGCAGCACTTCAGGAAATAGTTTATGGATTTGCTTAATTTGTAAAAATGTATAAGACCCAACTTTTATTTACTTTTTGAAAGAAATTTTCAATCTAATATATTTATGATGGGGTTTGGTTTAGATATGAGGTAAAAAAAAGTAATCTAGTTATCTGAAATAAGCAACTTTTTATAACAAAAATTGGTTAATCTTGCTTTTAAAATGAGCAGATAAGCATAATGAGGTTCTTTAGTCAAGCACTTCAAACTGTAAAGTATAAGCAATCCCAAACACAGTCTAAACAAAAGTGGATACATGGTGTTCAAATTTTGGAATTCTTATAGATAAAAATTGAATAGTTGGTGTCAATCTCATTTAAACACCATTGATACAATATATTGAATTGGATTTGTGACTATTTAATTGATTTGAGAGTTTACGGGCTATTTTGACAGGAAGAGTATAGGCGGGTCACAATATATTGAGGTTTGATTGTGTGAGGTTAATGGAGGCGTATGCCCAGATTAATAGGCCACCTCCGGAACCCAAGGGAACCATCGATATGTTGGTTTTGTTGACTCAAAGGTTTGGGAGGAGAGTGCGACATGAAGGTATATCTGTCAGGTTTGCTATGATTATAATAGCTGTTTGTTTACCTTTCATGTGCTAATGAATTGCATTTATTCAGATGGCTAGTCTTGCGGCTTATTTTGGGCTTGGACAACAAAGTCACAGGTAATTTGCCTTTTTATAAACATGGATAATCGGCGTATTTGTTTTTTTGGTTTCAGATTCGAATGTGCACAATTGCTCATATGAATAAGTTTAGTGTGCCCTATCTATCATGTTTTCCGTCCTTTATGTTTCTGTCTCTATGTTTGGTTCAAGTTGTTGGGTTAGACATTATTTTATCAAAAGTTTTAATTTATAAAAGTAGTTAGTGTATCAAATATGATTACAAATTGTTTGTTGTTATGAATAAAGTTTGAATGAGTTTCACTCATTTCCATGTTAGCTCTCAGATGTGAGTACTGTTTTACTTGGCAAAACAAAACTGAATCAACCCATTCACAAGTTACGGGTCGAATGACTCCTTCTAGTATGTAGTCCGACTTCTTTCTCAACAATCACTTTCGGGAGTTTAGGTGATGTCCGAATGAATCTTGAAGTTGTCAAGCACCGTACCACCGTTCTTTTCTTGGTAATTTCATTAAAGCATCCTCTTTTTATTCTTCAAATTAAGAGCATTTTATCGCTTTATTACACGCACGCACTTGTTTAATATATAATGAATCTAAAAAGTAATGCTATAATATAATGCCCATGCGAGAATCAAGCCAATCGGATCCTTTCGTAAAATAACCGGCTTCTCTCAATGCTACTAATGGCATTCATCATAATCAAAATGCCAATCTAAATGGGCTGCATCAAACACTAGCCCACCATAAGATTGCGATGTTTGCATTTGAAATTTGTGATATTAACTTTGACTTTTGTTGGTCAAACACCGACTCTCTAATATATGTGATTTTTACAAAGATACCTCTTGTAATGTAAGATAGTACCGGATGGACTACTAAGATATATCATAAAGAATCATCATTGTCCACATCATGACCATTTGTTTCGAGTAGATATGATGTGGCGAACTGATTCGTTGTTTCGTCCGGGTTCCTTGGTGGATGCTTACTTCTCTTTAGATCCATACAATTATCAACGAGAATGCGTGAATTGTTTAGTCGCCAAGAAGTTGATTGTTCACACTAACCGAACGGTTTTGGTGTTCAATTAGGCAAGGTCTTTATCTAATTCTTGTAACGATGGGAACCTAACATAAAACATTGTTGTATTGTTGATGTATACAATGAATAAGTGTAAGATTTCAATTACTTTATGCCAGCTTATTTATACTTTTCTTGTTAATATCAAGTAACTTTCACAATCTTGGATGTCATGAAGGCAAAAAGGCCCCCTGTTTAATTCACATTACGATTAATTGAGTAATTACTACAGGTATACATGATAAAGCTTTTACCGTAACATTGTTTCAATGGGGAGATGATGATGTTGGGGAGATGAATGATTTGGGTAGATGATGAAGAGGATGAAAGATGAAGGGGTAAAATATAAATGTGTTATAAAAGTATAAATGTGTATGGACTAAAAACCCTCGACTACAAAACAAAAATCAGACTTTGACTTTATCAAAGGACCAATCTGGCATTTAATGGGCACTGTTTGGACCTGTGGCGATGAAAAGGGCGAGGTTCGTCCCATCGCGATCCTTCGAGCCAAGTTTAGGGACCAACGGTGTATTTAGTCTAATAATAAGTGATGTTTTATAATTAAAAACATTGGGGTTACTCATATCTTTATTAGGATAAACTTGCTATAGCTAGAAGAGTGAAGTCCAGATAGTATCTCGCTTCTCATTAATTTCTTCTAAATCTTATAATTTTCTAATAAAGTGATGTTTTATAATAAAAATAAATAATGAAAAATAAATAAATAATAATAATAATGGGTTCATCCTTTCTCATTTTCCTCTTTGGGGAACTTGAGGCGATGCGGTGACCTTACTTGCCGGATCCGGAGTTCTCTATTACTCAAGATATTAGGTAGCGTCTTTGCTACTCATATCTTCGGTGGGATTAGGTTTCTTATTCTTAAGGTGTGGGGGGCCCGGATAGTTTGGCTCCCACTAATTTCTTGTAATCCTATGGTTTTGTTTCTAATGAAAGTTATGTTTATAATTAAAATAATAATAATAATAATAATAATAATAATAATAATAATAATAATAATAATAATAATAATAATAATAATAATAATAATAATAATAATTATTATTATTATTATTATTATTATTATGAATGCCGAGACTTATCGTTGTGTGTTGTGCTATCGGTTGGGCTTCCTCTTTCCTTTGCTCGTGTCACCGTGTTCAATTTGTTCTAGGGTTTTCTTGGAGATATTTATGGGAATCACATTGTTTCGTGCGGTATTGTTGGAATTAAACATCGGCATAACATTGTGCGTGATGTTCTTCCGATATTTGTTCTCGGTCCGAATTTCACCGTAAGGAGGTGGATATTGGGCTTTATGAAGATAGGGATGATCCTTACGACCTACCGATATATTACTTTATTCTTGGGATGGTGGGCGTGATGTATGTGTTGATCTTACGGGTCGTCTCCACCGACGCACCGGGATGATTGATTTTATGCCGGGCGTGCGGTTATTGATGTCGCACAACGTAAACGTGTCAATACGATGCTAAATGTGGATATTGGATATGGTTTCCTCCCTTCTCATTCTCTTCTTTTGGAGAATTTGAGAAGGATGCGAGAACCCTAGTAAAGCGATTCGACGATTCTCTATGACTCAAGACATTGGGACACGTCTTGCGGTTCATATTTTAATAGGATTGGTTTTGCTATTGCTAGAGGTGTGGGGCCAGTTGGTTTCTCGGCTTCCCACCAATTTCTTGTAAATCTTATGAGTTTTTTTAATAAAGTGATGTTATTATAAATATAAAAAAAAAAAAAAAATAAATAAAATAATAATAATAACAATAATAATAATAATAATAATAATAATAATAATAATAATAATAATAATAAGACTAAAATACACCGTTGGTCCCTAAACTTATCGGCCGGATCGCGATGGGACTAACCTCGCCTTTTTCATCGCCATGGTCCAAACCTTGGCCATTAAATGCCGATTCGTCCATTGACCAATAATGCCGTTGTCAACGTTATGTTGGTGAGGCAAAACCGTCTTTCACTATAGCGCACTAAATAAAACCGTTATACGTTGTATGTAGCTAGTATATGTGTGTAAAAAGGTTTGGTCTACATTTATAACGCATCCCTAAACTATCCTTCAAAACACGCCTTCTTCAACACGATAATTGTTTGAAGATGGTACGTTCTTCGGTGTGGTAAGCAAGCTATTATTCGCCGTGGACCTCTCGCAACCTGTATGCCGATTCTTTGCTTGTCTGTTCAAATAAGTGCGTCTTAATATTTCTTGTGTAAGTTTTTAACAATGGTGGTTGTTTAATGATTTCTCATAATCATCAATAGGGTCTTCTTGTCGGTGGATAAGATGGTATGATCCCGAAATCGTGCTCGCTCAAGAATGATCATACCAGACTTTTGAGGGAGAAATGAGCTTGAGGCAAGATTAGTAGTCGCCGAGGTGATGTAAGGAAGTGGAAGATTTACATGGTGCTAAGTTGGATGTTGTTCTTAATTGTTTATGCATTGGGATAACTTTTAACCTTTTATGTAATGAGACTACGTGGTTAATGTTCGTATCTTGAATTGTAGTAAGCTTGTTATGAAGTATTTACTTTTGTTTGTTTCGATTGTCATGCCTTATGGGTATGCGGATGGTTAGCAATTTGTTTAGGGTTGACTTTTAAATGTCAACATTCTTATGAGGTTCTATTTAGCTTTGGTTACTTTTGATGCAAATTATTCACACATCAAGCTTAGTCAATCTAAAAATACACAATAATGACATGGTTCCATAGTTAATGCAAATGGATATAATTCCAATCGCATAAAATTGCATACTTTTCAAAGTATGAGAGCTACAATTAGACACACACATGCACATATGATTTTAGAGTACATAACTTGTCCATCTGAAATAACATAGATGAAACATCGCCTAGATAATTAGCATATGATTTGACCTATGGTGAGGCCATCATTTTTCCAGTCGACCCTCTCGCCTAGTCTTTCTTCGTGTAGCAGTCAAGAAGCGTAGTGCTTGAACATCACCGATTGCGTTTGAGAATCGACCGGCATTGATCATGTTGTTGGATTGACACTGGCTTGCTCATGCATGATGGGATCGGCAATTGCTTCAAATTTTGATGTTGCCGGATTGTGACCTGATGCATCATGTATGATGGGATCTTCGATTCTTGGCTCTTGATTTTCGATTGAACACCACTTCCTTGAACTCGCACTAACTTGGCTTTCAACAACAACACACCTTGACTTCTTTATCTGCCGCTACCTTTTACCTTTACGATGTTTCTTTTTCCTGCAGCCTTTAGTAGGCACTGCTTGACATTTCCCTTATTGCGCTCCACTACTTCCACTCCAAAGATACCCTAGGCATGTTACCTTGTTGTGTCCAAGAATGCCACAAATACTACACCGACACTCTTCCAAGCCCTTGATGACTTACCATCCTTCACAATCTCTTCCGCCGGTGAGCTATCCTAACTCTTTTCTACCTCTTATGGTAGCCGGGTGTTTCGATTTCGTGGAACAATTGTTGTTGGCATAGTTGATTTTTCCCAATGTACACCGCTAGTTATAGGATGGACATGGTGTTTGTAGGTAACCTCCCAGTGAGAAGATAGTAACAAGGATGAGCCCATGTTTCTACAACTCCGACTTTTGGCCATTTAAAGCCATATTCCAATTGGTAGCAACAAAGATGTTTACATGGTAAACCCGTTATCTCCCACCTTCGCAAGTACAAGTCTTGTGTACAACATTAACTACACATTGGTCACCCCATGGTCCACTAACTCGAAACTTTGATCCCCCATTCCATAACACATTATACTTATGACCTCTTTCTTAATAGCCTCTAGCATGTGTTGTGGGTTGGTGTTAGTGGCCCATCACTCTTCCTCAATCACCATAAGAACATGCATTATCCTCTTCATACAAAGATTTCGATGTATTCTAAGGTCGTAATAATTGGTTTGCTTAACCTCTTTATTTTCTCATGAAACACTTGACACATGTTATTAGCAACACATCGAAGTAGCTCTCCTAAAGATGACAAGTAATAAACATGCATTAATTATAACTGCTTATATCGCATTTATGAATACAAAGTAAGTGAAACTGATAGATCACTTACATGAAAAATGTGACCTTGACCAATGAATCGGTGGTATCTTACTTAACCAATCATGGGCTGGTTGATTAAGTTTCTTGAGATCGACCATAGCTTTCAAACCAGACAACAGATTGAGGTTGTTGCACATTTCCATAGATGGTCTTTGTAGGCCCTACCTTTCCATTGCAATTTCATTTTCTCATGAATGCTTTTAATACGAATCTGTTCTGCACTTTCAAAAACTTCACATAAATTGCATTTATATCCCGCACAAAATCAAATATCTTTACCGTCTGCTTCAAAACAAAGGAGACTTAAATTCATGAAAAGAGTAAGAGAGTACCTATTCATGTCGAGAATAAAAGTGATGCTTGAAATTGGCCCAAGTGCTAAATCATCGATAAACAATGAAGAAACCAAGTCCATGATCCTATGTTATCTCGAATCAACAAAAGCATAAGCGAAAGGGTATATACCATTGTTGCTATCAATTCCCACACCGCTATCATTGACCATTGAAAGGACCACGAATTGAAAAGCAACACCCCAACAACGATCTCCCACAATCTTTAAATCCTTGCTTCAAAGGCACCTAAACAAACATACACTCTCTTGAATTCTCCGTTGGAAGAGACTCATCCGAGGTCGCTCCACATTCATCTCCACTGTTGTATTAGGGTTTGTCTTCGCTCTCGAACATAATCTCTCAACATGGTAAATTGTAGCTTGAATTGACCCCCGATGGTCATTATTGTTAGGTTTTTGGCCCTTAAAACCTTCTCAGGACACTTGAAGGTCGATTGGTTGGTAAGTTGATTATGCACGCACTGACGGAAGCTCGGATTTCTTTCAACTTGTCTGTAATTTTAGTGAGATATAGCGAAGGTCAAGCTCGACTTCCTTGATTGCAAAAAGTGTGTTGCTCATTATATGTTCGACCGACCGGACACTGCCTCACCATTCCCGCCGACAAACAATAGCCATGGGCGAGTATTTGTGAAGGGTCATTTTGGAAGAAAGCAATGCACTTAAACCCCTTCGCTTAATGGACTTCTAGATGGGCCAATATCCGATCCGTGTGCTTCATTGGGCTGGCGGAACACAACCCTACACGACCCTTATTCTTGTTTTGTCATTCTTCAAAAACAACTCCTCCTAGTTTCTATTGAATGCTCGCATACTAGGTTTTTACTTCCCTGCAGCACTGCACTCGACCAAAGATAGAAAAAGTGGTATAGACGCCATTAGCAAAGTGTGCGTGTTGAAACTAACATGGTCACTACAAAATACTTCATCAACCATCACGGTAAATCATTTACCAACCGCATGTCATCACTTATATTATCGGGTTGTTCCTTCTTCACCTAAATCATTACTCGACCTACTTGTAGCATACCAAGTTGTGCATCATTCTCTTGACAAGTGTTATCTTGATTTGTTCAACCGCATTGCCAAATTCACTAGTGTCACTCGCTTGTAACAGAGTAAGATCAACAACAGATCCTCTTCCATGTTATCTCGAGTCGCTTGAAACAGAGTTACATCCACATCAGCTCCTCAAACCTCGTTATTCACATCAACTAGTGGTCCGCCTGCTTTGTGTAAATGCTTCTCCCGTGTCAATTGAAACATATTAACCTCAAAATTTTCGAGCTCCTCAAAGGTGTTATTGACATCAACTAGTGTTGTTCCACCTTTGTCAAAGTCCATCCCCGAATCACTCTAAACAGTTAACCTCAACATTATCGTGCCCTTTATAGCATTCTCCTCATCAATAACTACTAAAGCACACTCACTGCTTTGAACAGTTGGCTAGCAAATGAGAAGTCTAAGGTGGAAAATAGTGGCTCAATGTTTGGCAAATTGCTAGATTCACCAATATCATTGACGCTCTGAGCAATTGTGTAAGTTGTATAAACGGATCTAGGAAGGTTCATTATCTCAGATCATCTAACACCAACCGCCTACAACAGATTGAATAGCCACAGAGCAACTTTTCTCGCTATCTTCATCCATCTCCCAAAACACGCCTTAATTGATTGTGGGGACATTTCGAAAGTTCTAATCCAGCCTTCCTATTTCAACATACACGCCTATCGCCTTATGCCGTATGACAACATCTTTCAACAAGTCTAGATTAGCGCTTTCACGCAATGAAAACAAACCGCCGCCTAATGTACAACCTGTGCTTAAGAAAGTAGAAATAATTGGTTTGTCCGCACTCATAACCGATTTGGGTCATGAGAGCATCCATTTCATCAACAGATACCTCTTTATTTCCACAAGATCAACAAGGCATTTCTTGCCTCCTTGATATATCCTACCGGAAAGTATTTGAATGTACCTTCATAATGTAACGCCATGCTAAACGATCCAGTTCACCATCAGATAAAAAATGTACAAAACATTGTTAAGCTAAAGTTACCTAAAAGGGGAATAACATAATCATCATACTAACATATGATTGTAATAGGCTCTAACCAAAAAGACTTACAATATCTCCGACCGCAGCTCTTTCCTCCGCTTCACGATCATCATATAAAGGATATTCCTTACTCGCCACGAGTAAATCCAAGGTGGTTGTTTGTTATTTTCTTACTCGATTATTTGATTTGATGATAGACATACTATTAGGGTTTTCTCGGTAGGCTTTCAAAACAAGTTTGGGGATGAGCAATGAGTACACGGTTTTGTTATATTGTACAAAATGGCGGAAGTTGGACAAGACAGTGCTACAATATATATCACAAATGACTATCGCACCTCAACCGTAAATTTGATTACGGGTTTTTTTTTTTTTTTTTTTTTTGATAACGGAACTTTGACAACGCCTGTTATTGGTCAAGGGACGAACTGCATTTAATGGCCAAGGTTTGGACCTGTGGCGTTGAAAAGTGCGAGGTCATCCCATCACGATCCGGCCAGCCAAGTTTAGGGACCAACGGTGTATTTTAGTGTAATAATAATAATAATAATAATAAAATAATGCTCATCAGACATGTTCAATATTATTTATAAAATCAAGAAAATCGTGTGTATCATAGAGGAAAAATCAACATCTTTTGGCTGTAATTACAATTACGTTAATATATTACTATCAAAGAGCTCCTCGCGAGCTTTGATAAATTGATATCAAACTTTTAATTCAAAAGCATGTTGAATATATCTTACTATTTTTTTATATGACGATAGTCCGGTATCGGGTCATAAACCCGACCACAACCCAATACTAACAAGCCCGGCACGACCCTTGGCCACTTTCAATAACGGTTTGGGCTCACGAAAGCCCAAGCCCAAATCTATTTATGGATTAGATATATGATATCTTCTAAAATAAGAAGATAATCATTCCCAACCGACTTTGGCGGATACGCCGGGTTGGGGAACACGGAACCAACAAGGATTCCGCATGATATATAAGGGAATCATATCCCTCGCTTAAGGTACGATCTCATAACCCTAAAACTCCTTAAACCCTAAACCGACACTTACTCACGCCGAGGATAATCGGGAGACAATCCCACTGTAAGCCTAACGGTGTTTTTGTCTCTTAGCGCAGTGTCTCAAGCAAGAATTTCAATTGGTACGAGAACCGAGCTCCAAATCGAACGCCCAACTTTGTATCAACAAGTGGCGCCATCCGGACCCTACACTAAGAATCGACACTAGAATGACAAAACACGCAATCGCCGATCGCAATGATCTTATGGGAAGAAGTCGCAGAGTGACTAACCCCAAGCACTGGGACAACCAACCGCTAAAAATAAGGGTCGTCAAGACTTGATCTTCCTCGTAGAACCGCACTCGAATAACCCAAGTCACTACAACCACCACGAGTGGAGTAGACCCATCACAAGACTCTGAACAACCCGCCTTTACTACTCCCTTCCAATCGGTGCTAGAAACCGACTGACAAAGGTACCGAGGCACCGTGTCGGGATAAGAACGCAATGCAGAAAACAAACGCACTCACTCGAGGAGTCGCGCTGCACTAGCACCGTAAGCTTCGATCCCAAAACTACGGCATCACGCCTCATGCAAGAGGAAGAGAAGAATAGATCGTATGAACCCGAAGCCCGACTCAATTTCGATTCGAATACGATATTTCCACCGCGCCACCGTAAGGAAAAGCGCAGAGAAGCGGTCATAAACCCCCGATTCAACAGAATCGGGAGGAGGATCGAGGTGATGAGACATCCCACCGCAACACTCGAGTGATAGTGATAAAGAAGAACGGCGCATCAAAGGTTCACGCCAGATCGGGTAGCCGAGAGTACATGATAGACCGGGCGAAAGTATTCCCAAGCGAAAGCCCTTCGATCCGCACTATGAGTCGATTCGAGGAAGGTTTACGCAAGCGCCCGTAAGAAGGTAAATTCATCTTCGACAACCCTGACAACGAGGATAGTGATACAGGCATTGAAATCCGTATGCACGCGATAGCCAAGAGGAAGACATGTCTCCCATGGCGCCGCCGAAGCGGATGCGCTCACCGACGCATTAGTGATTTCTCCGAGAACAAGAAAAGGCGATGCCCGCAAATGTTAAAACCTATGATGGGACAGTGATCCCGACGATCACCTAAAATTTTTGAATCACCATGACCATCGAAAACCGCCACAACCGCTTGGTGCCACATGTTTAATTCCACACCGTGGAAGCGCGAATCGGTTCAACAAACTCCCACGGGCGGAGCGTGAATGGTTTTGAAGAGTTGAGAAAGGCGCCCGCCTAAATTTTACTCAACGCAAAAGTGTGTAAAAATCCCGCCGAACTCGCCAGGTAAAATGTAACTGTGGAGAATCCACGAGCTGCTCATGGAACGCTTTAAAGACGAATGCATGCAGTTAAAGCATGCCCAAGTCTTAAAGATCTCGGCTTCATGAATGGGATTAATAACCCGTAACTCATCAAGAGGTTAAACGACAAGATCCCCGAGACCTTTGATGAACTCATGAAGCGCCTCGGTCTTTTGTCCAGGAGAGGCCCGCAATGATAGCAAAAGAACTATTCGAGTTACCGGTCACAGAACAACCGGGAGACAATCCAACGACCGAGGTAATAACCGTAATAGAAGCTATCGCAACCGTGAGGAGCGGCAGAGACAGAGATAATGATGTATACTCCCCGATCAAAACACCAAAGGAAATACTCGCAATGGAAGGTGCGAACTTCCCAAGACCACCGCAGATGCGCATACCGTAAGATCGGCGCGACGGGAATGGATACCGTGACTACCATGCGCAAAAGGGTCACACCACTAACGAGTGTGTCCAACGCGCCAACTCATCGACAAGATGGTCAAGGGGGCAGCCGGACCACTTAGTTAAAAACATTAAAGAGGAAGAGATAAGCAAAAGAATGAAAGCAAGAAGGAGACACCCAAAGATAAGGCCGACACAATCTATATGATACGACGCGGCAACGAACCACCGTGACAGAAAGGTCACCAAGAGTTTTCCAAGAAGTGAAATCTCTTTCCTACTTTAATCATGCGACAACGCAAAGATCGTGAGCCCTCACCATTGAAATTAGCGCGGTGGTCACGACATACACCGCATGTACATCGATGGCGGGCATCGCAAATATTATGTATGAGCATTGCTTTAAAAGACTACGACCAAATACGTAGTCGCTAACTGTCAACACCGCACTCACCGGCTTTCACAGTGAGAAGATATGGCCTATGGGCCAATCATGATTGCTAGTCGCTGGCAACGCAGAGCACTCTACGACAACCTGGATGGATTTCATGGTGATCAAACCCTTCATCATATAATGGCATTATTGGGAGACCCGGATATCGCCCATGCGCGCGCCGTCATTAACAACAAGACGGATGCTTAAATTCCCAATAAGGGGCATTGTCACCTTTACAATGCCACGGTGCCAAACAGAGAATGTAACACTACATGCGAAATGGAACCAATCCCAAGCAAAGGCGCGCCAAAATCCCCAACTTTAAGGTCGCACCACCCGTAATATCCGCACTGTGAGATAACCATCGAGGGTCATTGTCGGACAACCAAGAAGCGGCCGTGCGCGCCCCTACAAAAGAACGTGGATATTTTCGCACGGGAGCCCAAACACACGATCGAGTACCACGCCGATCACGAGCATAAACTTAGAATCCGACAAGGATATTTACCGACACGCCGTAAGAAGCGCCCAAGCTCCGCAGGCGCAGTACCGCAGAGGTACGTAAATTAGTTAAAGCGGAATTATGCGTGAAGTCTATTACCACGATCGCTTTCTAATCCAAAGAATGGTCAAAAAGCGACGGTAGTCGGCGAATGTGTAGACTTCACCGACCTTAATAAAGCATGCCCACAGGATCGCTATCCATTACCGTAGATAGATTGGAAAATAGAGTCCTTGTGTGGATACCCGCTGAAGTGTTTTCTCGACGCGCATGCGGATATCACCGATACAAATGGCTCAAGAAGACGAGGAAAAGACAATGCCCACACAAGCCAAGGCGCATCGTTACACAAAATGCCGCTTGGCTTGAAGAACGCGGTGCCACCTATCGCCGTTGGTAGACAATGCCTTCAAAAACAAAGGGCCGCAACTCGAAGTCTATGTGATGACCCGTCATTAAAAGCCATACCGAAAAGGAACCGTGCGCGACATAGAAGAAACATTCAAAACTCTACGCGAGATTAACATGAAGCTAAACTTAAGAAATGCACCTTCTGCGCCATCAAGGCATGTTCTTAGGGTACCGATAACCCGATGGCATAAAACCTTGTCCAGAAAGACAAGGCGGTAATAGAACTTCCTCACCACGCACGTCAAGGAAGTCCAATCCTCAATGGAAAACCGCCGCCTCAACAGTTCCTATCTAAATCGCCAGAAAAGTCATTGCCTCTTTTCAAAACACTCAAGAAGTGTATAAAAAGGGTGACTTTCGTGGACAACGGAGGCGGAAGAAGCTTTCACCACACTCAAACAAAGATCTAGCAACGCCCCAACACTCGTGGCACCCCGACTGTGGGAAGAGTCGATCATGTATTTATCAAGAACTCATGGGGCAACAACAAGAAGGTTACTAACAGATAGGGACCTGCAAACCCCTATCTATTTTGTCAAGAAAGCTCTCAAGAAGACGGAGATGAACTATAGTGCCATGGAAAATTGGTCTTGGCATTAGTGTTTGCCGCCAAGCGATCGCTACCGGTATTTCCAAGCGCACCCGATAGCGGTAATCACGCATCAAGCCATCAAGCGCATCATCTCCAAACCCGACAAGCGCCAGACGACCTGTAAGGGAGTGTGTTGCTAGGCGAACATAACATCTCTTATGCACCACGCATCGCAATAAAAGGACAAGTTCGCGGACTTCATCATCGAGAAGCCGACATCGACGAGGTACCTACACCAAGCGAGAAAGCACTACAAGATCCATGGATTTTGTTTACGACGGTCCTCATGCGCGGATGGCTCAGAGTCGGCCTTATTCTCACAAACCCGTAGGAATGGAATTCACTTACGACCGCGCTTTGAATTTACCTCGACAAACAATGAGGCGTAATATGAAGCCCCGATCACCGGACTACGATTGCACCGAATGGGTGTACGAACTTGAAGCAAATGCGACTCCCGACTAGTGGCCAACCATGTGTTGGGTGAATACGCGCAAAGAAGAAAATATGATTCAAGATCTTGAGAAGACTAAGACATCGATCAAAGGCTTTGATGATTTACTATCAAGCAAGTCCCTAGAGGAGAAAATCGCAGCGTATGCACCGAGCAAGATCGCCGACAAGCTTCGCACACTTATCAAAGCAAGTGCCGTGGAAACACCGAAAAGCAAGTCAATATCGGAGATGGAAGTCTCCGCAATCATGAGGAGGATGGTCCTACATGGATGACACCAATTGCGTAATTCTTAAGCAAAGGGACATTACCCCAAGAATGCATGTAAGTCATAGAATACGGCGCACGCACAGCAGATTCGAATCACGCGACAACATATCGATCGACGCTCTTTCCTCCAACCATGGCTTCGGCGCGCCGCCCCGCACAAGCAAATTATGTGTCGCGAGAAATCCATGAGGGTTCATGTAGCATGCACGCAGACCACGGTCCGTTGTAGCACGCGCCATGCGATCGGATACCATCGCCAACCATGCATAAAGATGCGCGGATTTGATAAGGAAGTGCAATGATTGCCAAGTCCACGCATCTGCATCACGCAAACCACAAAGATGAGTTAACACCAATCACGGCCGCGGCCATTCTACAAATGGGGCATTGATATCGCCGGTCCTTTTCCAATAGCAAAGAAGGGTCTCAAGTTTCATAGTAGCTATAGACTACTTCACCAAGTGGATCGAGGCAAAAGCAAGGGCGATAATTATCGCAACCGTGAAACGCTTTGTCTGGGACAACATAGTATGCCGCTCGGATTACCCGGAGAAATCATCTCGATAACGGAAACAATTTCGCGACAACCCTTCAAAGATTGGTGCGAAAAGTTAAACATCACCCAACACTTTATGCGCGGTTACGCACCCACAAACCAATGGTTTAGTCGAACGCGCAAATCAAGTCCGGGTGAAGGAATCAAAGCACGCTTGACAAGCACAAAGGAAGGTGGGTCAAGAACTTTCACATGTACTATGGGCGCACCGCACCTCGCTTAAAACCAAAGACGGGATACCCCTTCTCTAGTATACGGATGTGTCGTTATACCAACCGAGATCGGATGCCAACTATCCGCACCGCGAGATCAATGCGACTACAAACGACGACGAAAGACGGTCGACTTGGACCCATCGAAGAAAGACGCGAACGCGCGCCATACGGGAGGCAAGGTCAAAGTCAAAATGAAAGGATACTATGATGCCAAGGTACGCAGTGTTTCATTCGCACTCAGCGACTTTGTTCACCACGCCAATGAGGCAAGCCACCAAGATACAGTAAGCTCGACCAAAGTGGAAGGACCTTATGAGGTTATCAAGCAACGGCACAAAGCGCATACCGGCCACGAGGTTTGATGGTCGCGACTCATCACAAGACATGGAATATCAAGAACCTCAAGAGGTGCTACCTATAAGAATAGCTACTACAAGACAACAGACGCTCCGCACTTTCAAAGGCTCAATAAACATTCATGTACCCGCTTTTATTTTTCATATTTATCGCTTTTTTGTTATTTCTTGATAAACTTGCAAGTATTATTAAAACGTCATGGTTTCTAGCTAACTCACGACACATTTTAAGTTGTTATCTCCATATACTATATGTCTTAACAATTTTTATTTCTTGCCCACGATGGCGCAGCATGCACCACAAATAAACCCACGATGGTAACAGGATAAGTTGACCTACTAACCGACTTGTTGAGTAAGAGGGTTGCAAACCCATCAATAATGGATCACGATCCTTGTTAAACACCTTGTTCTCAAGACGTTGAATAAGATATGTGCACACCCCACGACGGGTGCGCAACAAGGCACACGCAAGCATGTTTAACAACTTTGAGCCAAGACACTTGCTTCCTTAAAACGATATTTACAAGACGTGAATCATAACATACACGATTATGATTAAATACTTAGAATTATTTTCCAAAGTATACTATAATTTTCATACACGACTATGAATTTCCTACATTTGCATCGTTTGTTTCTTCGCAACAAATACATCTTTTACGATAATCGTATGATATGTATACATTACAAATGTCCACAAGCAACAAGCAAAAAAGAAATTTTTATTCATAACCACGAGTTAAGTACAAAAGATAGTCAACATAACAGCTACCAGCTGCTGCTACGCTTAAGGGAAGAAGTACCAACATGCCCCGTTGCATCTTTGACTTCGCTAATACCCTTCACTACATCTGCATCCTGGCGTGACACAGTAGCCACACTGACTGGCACCCCGTCAGATCTGGGCAGCTGCGCTGCACCAACTCCACACAAGATAGCCTTACCGCAACACCTTCTTTTTCGCAAGACGGGTCGCATGCGCCTGTGACTTCCTTTAGAGGTACCTCTTCTCCAACGCAAACGGATTCTCGCTATCCCTAGGACGCGCAAAGACAGTGTACTTGAGCCGCGACTCACGAGGCTTCAAATAGTAGTCCTGTCAGGCTTCAACATCCTCAAAGACGATGGCGCGCCAAGGTTAAGCCACCATAATCACATTGATGGGATAATCTTGATCGCGCCAAGTCCAAATCATGGAAGCTCCAAGTCTTTCATTTTTGCATAGCAATGACCAAGTGATCATATGACTCAAAGATCATACTCGTGTACCTTATCTAACGGCGCCTTCAACAATTTTGCCTCGTGGAGTCGCTCCATTGCTTCGACTTACCAAGCCTCAGAGCACACCGCACTACCTCCCCAAGGCATTCACCACCTCCGCGATTCCAGGTAGTAAGGGCGCTAGGCGGAGACCGTGGCCTATGAGCCACCAAGGCCTCGCTATCATAGACATAAGTCATGGTACAGCCTCGTCATACTCGATGCTTAGTTTACGCAACTTTGCTTCCTGCACTTCCAAGGACCACTCACGGTATCCCCTAGCTCCCCAATCAAGCAAACATTTTATCCTTACCCCGTTCTAGATGTTTCAATGCCCAAGAAGACGCAGACTTGTACCGCGCAATTTCAACACGATCCCGACTTATTTGACACATTAGTGCCATCTTGTCCTCACTGTTACAAGATATGCGCCGAGATCACTAGCCTCGCACGAGCGCTATCCAATATGCTTGGTGCTTGAAAGTCGCGCCCCAACAGAGCTATTGTTTGGTCCTTCTTCGAGCTTTGGTCCTCCCCACCGATACTTGATCTTTCACCACAATTAACGAAGCTCGATGAGCGGAGACTTGAACCAATTCTTCAACTAATTGATCCAGGGCACATCCGCATCGCCTGGTTTTCATTCTCCGCTCGGCGGCTCGTAATGCGCCGACCGTGTTGGACTCGCTTGAGGTGATTCTATGACCGCTCCATCCCGCGAATGATCACCAACAAGAATGTTAGAATCACAAATAGCACATTCACCAACCAATGTAAGGTTATACATGTATGGTTTTACTTACTTTGGCTCCGCATCATCGGCAGATGGGTGCGACGACGCTTCATCGCTGGAGGACAACTCCACGCTTGAATCAC
The DNA here is from genome assembly GCA_022545495.1 of Chrysanthemum lavandulifolium. Taxonomy (NCBI): domain Eukaryota; kingdom Viridiplantae; phylum Streptophyta; class Magnoliopsida; order Asterales; family Asteraceae; genus Chrysanthemum; species Chrysanthemum lavandulifolium. Next base: position 226,888,196 of record CM040238.1, on the reverse strand, counting down.
GGACGCTTCTTCCTTGACGGGCCCGCACCATGATCTCTTCGGTCCTTTTGCGACTAAGCGCCGCTTCTTCTTCTTCCTCTTCGTGATGAGCTACGGCACGAGCGATGATCGCGCCACCACCGAGTCACCTCGTGATCGGGACGGCTTTGCAGCAGGCGCTGCTCCACCGCAACGGAGGAACCGTCCTCGATCCCCGCGCCGCCCATGACACGCCCGCAGCCGCAGCCTAATATTGGCCTCGTCATCCTCAACGGTCGCACTCGCCCTCACTACGCGGGCTTCGCTAGTCAGACGACCAGAAAGATCCATCTCTCAAAGACAAAACACATATACAAACAAAGTTATATTATGCGCAACATGTACGGAAGATTGTTCTTACAATATTTACACATCAAGTACGGAGGAATAAGTACCCACCCCGCCATTGGCGCCTAAGAATATAGGATCTCATCTTCGTGGCCATAATAATTACTACCGATTCCTATGTGCACCAAAATCCCTCAGATATGCACCGATGGGGATGCGGTTTGATTTATCGCCCGCATCCTCGACGTTATAAGACCCGTGCACCGGGTACTCATCCTCTCAGTAGCGCCCCTTGGTATAAAAATCATAATTCCAAGGAAAACATGTATCATCTACCCGTAAGAAGTATTCCTCCAATTCCTAAGCGCATCTAACTTATCCAGATAGCACCGTAATCTACCCGCTTTTTGAAAAGAAACCCACCCATGCGCCCATGTGGTGTGATAAAAGGCGCGAATAAGTGGATGGTGGGTTAATCCTCAATGCACGGCAATTTACCTCGAAATTGGTAATTTTAGCCGCCAATACAATGCAACCGCGATATGTGTAACGATAATAGTTTAACACATCGCACGTAAAGCGTGATAGGGCACACGCTGATTCGCAAATTAATAACCGCAGATACACCCACTTTCCTTCTGGGAAATCCGCAATCGTGGCTCGCGATCCGAACCACCGGATGCACGCCCCGGTATAAAATAACTGAGGAAAATTCCATCGATCGATCAAATTAAGGTCGGAGGTAAAGTCGACAACCGCTTAACCATGATGATATACTTTTTGCTATATCGCACGCGCGATTACCTTTGTGGTTGGTTACTTTTGGGATAACGACTCTTAAAATGCTTTAGAAATGGCGATTGGTGTTTTTACCGTGAGAAATTCGTGAAAATGAATCGCCTAGTTATATATTTCTTCTCTTCCACACGATTGGCGACACGTGATTCCACTAGTCTTCATTGTGGGTCGAGATGGTTTGATGCGACAACGGGCAAGAACTTTCCCGATTAACGAGGCATTACCTATTCATTTAGATGTCTCGATACATTGCACCTACGGTAGGTGTATGGCTTCTGATACGCTTTCGTCGTTATTTGTTTTTGACTACGGTCATTAGTCTAGCATCCGCAGCTACGCATCGCGCATACTAGACCTGGGACATGATGACGATAGTCCGGCATCGGGTCATAAACCCGACCACAACCCAATACTAACAAGCCCTTGACGACCGGGCCACTTTCAATAACGGTTTGGGCTCACGAAAGCCCAAGCCCAAATCTATTTATGGATTAGATATATGATATCTTCTAAAATAAGAAGATAATCATTCCCAACCGACTTTGGCGGATACGCCGGTTGGGGAACACGGAACCAACAAGGATTCCGCATGATATAAGTGGAATCATATCCTCGCTTAAGGTACGATCTCATAACCCTAAAACTCCTTAAACCCTAAACCGATTACTCACTCACGCCGAGGATAATCGGGAGACAATCCCACTGTAAGCCTAACGGTGTTTCTTGTCTCTTAGTGCGCAGTGTCTCAAGCAAGCAATTTCAATTGGTACGAGAACCGAGCTCCAAATCGTGAACGCCCAACTTTTGTATCAACAAGTTCAGAATACCACCGCCTCAAAAACAATTTCGCTTGCTTTGACGCTTCGTATTTTCTAACTTATAGCTTGTTTTTTAATAAATTACTTTGCCAATTCAGGTATACGAAATATGTTATATAATATTTTAGCAACATGTCGAGCTAGACTAGACTCAAAGTCCATGAATCCCAAAAACATTAAAAATAAATAAATAAATAAATAAAAGAAAAAAAGAAATGAGCTAATGCACATCAAACATGTTCAATATTATTTATATAATCAGGAAAATCATGTGTATCATAGAGAAAAATCATCAATTTTTCTGATGTAATTATAGTTACGCTAGAATATTTTATCAAAGAGCTCCTTGCCAGCTTTGATAATTTCATATCAAACTTTTATTGGGGTAATTGCATATATATTCTACATAAACTCATAATTACAAATGTATTTTTCAAAAATAAAGGGGTATAATAGTCTATGTGAAGATAAAAGTAAAGGGGTATAATAGTCTATGTGAAATATTTTAAGACTTTATTTATACATAAATTAGTTATTTGAATATATGTATATAATATTTAATATTTTGGAAGGATATATACATAATTGTGAATTTAATTAAGATATATATGCAATTATTGATCTTTGAAAAGATATACTCTTCCGTCCCATATTGTTGCTCACAATTAATCTTCGTACGTCCCAAATTGTCATCCATATTCTATTTCAACCAATGAGCGAGAATTTAGTGGGTAAAATGATATT
>CM040238.1:226643690-226885430 GCA_022545495.1 Chrysanthemum lavandulifolium | reverse complement strand
AGCATGAAATAACTTTAATAAAGTGTATACTTGCGTGTTCCGGTCGCTAAAGACAATCAATATCGTGGAAAGCGATAGAGTCATGATGGGAATGAAAATACCAGAACAACTGGGAGTTGGCTAGGAAGTCATTGAAACTCCCGAGCTTCCCCACACCGTTGTAGATTTCTTTGACTGGTTGTAGTTTAAGTTTGGGTTGAATACCCTTGGACAATTAATGTTTCAAAATAGTTTTAGTAATTTTGTACATGAATTGTTATATGGTTTGCTTAAAATTAGATTGTTCATATGTTGTTGTTTGTGCGTATTCTAGGTGATGAAAGTTTGACATTCGAAAGTCAAACTTTCATTTAGCATTTTATTTGATTGAAGCAAGTAAAGCGCATTTCCGCTTACTTTAGTTAGTCAATACTTGAAAATGTTGAATGGGTTAACGTGAGCGAGAGTTGTAATGTCGAAGGATTGAAAACCTTTGGAACATTAAGTGCAAAAGTCATAATGGTATTTGAAGTTTGATGATGAGGATGGCTATTGGAATGTTCAATAATATATACAATGGTATTTGACTTTGTAAAGTCAATATTGCAAAACCATTACTAAAATATTTGTTTTGGAGTGAATTGATAAATTGACATGTTTTAGAAGTTTGACTTAACAAAGTCAAACTTCTAATGGTTGTACGGAAGTTGGCAACTTGAGGGACCAATTGTGTATCCTAAAGTGAATATTGGGCGGGAGTTTTAAGTGTGACAAATTGACAACGGCAACCAACACAAATTCAGGGACCGAGTGTGAAATAAAGGAAACTATTAAACCCTTCACCGTCTCTTACCATAGACGATATTAACTAGTGCACAACTAACGAGATACTCATCTACCACTTTTTCCACACACACAACTTTCCAATGGCAGATTTCCCTATTTTAAACAAACTCATAGAGGTGGCTGATTCGCCAAATCTTAATGATCGGATGGTTGTCTGGTTTGAAGATGAGGTTGCCGAGAAGGGATTCTAAGGAAGCTACTTCTTCATCTTTGCCAACATCTAAAGACGAGGAATCATCAACCGTAGGGAGCCGATACAAGAGAATCAAGCTCGGGACCTCGTGGAATCGCGCTTGACTGTGTGGATGCGCTCAACAAAATCCGGTCTAGGCGGAAAAACCAACTTGCCCAACTCATACAGTTGTTGGTCAAGCAGATGAAGGTATTCGGTTCAACCAAGAGTTTGTTAAGAAAATGGTGAACATAGTGCACAATTTTGGTTTTCCATGGGGTAGATAAAGGCGTCTTTTAGGTGATAGTTTTGCTAAAAATGGTATGTAAATTAGATTTGATGTAGTTGGTTATGATGTTTAAGAGAATTTATTAATGATAAAATATCATTTGGGTTATGTGTTGTTTAATCAGTTGTATTGTGATATGGGTTGTATTTTAGTGTTATTAGTATAAGCAAAACCAAACAGGCCCTTGTATCAGCAAAACCAAACAGGCCCTTGTATCGACAAAACTTTAATCAAGAGAACCAAACACCCCTTGTATCGAAAAAAGCAAAGGCAATGGTTTAAAAAGATGTGGTGAAAATGCAAATACTTTGGCACTAAATCATAATGTATCAAATAAAACATCCGTTGTATCACTAAACCAAGCGGCCCCTTTTATCGAAGAAAAAGTCATTAAAGAAAACAAACACCCCGTATCGTAAAAATTAGAGGCGGTGGTTTCAAAACACGGGTTCAAAAGGCAAACGCTTTAGCGATGAAACAACAATGTATTGACAATTGTGTATTGTAACATCTTGAATTTTGACTTACCAAAGTCAAACAAACTTATGAAAACCAACAAATTGTAACTTGGGTAAGTCAAACCTATTAAGATATGCAAAACGATTTCAAACACAATGATTAAATAAGATCACAAAATTTATTTCATCGATTTCAATAACTACAAATGTTTACTATCATCTAAACATACACTTAGCTAGACCCACAACTCTCCCTATCATCGTTTTCCTTCTTTTCCTTCCTTTCCTTAAGATATTTAAACAAAATTTCGGTTTGTAATCCTTTCTCCCAAATCGTTAAACTTTGATAACAAGATGTCATCCTCTTCCTCTCTTCTTAACACCCAAACGCTTTTCATTTCTTGTGATCGCTTTCCTCAACGAACTCAACAAACCCTTCCCTTATCGTTTTGTGCCATTATTGTTTTCTTTTGCTTTGGGAAGAATGTGTGTTGATTGTATTTTAGGGTTCACTCTTGCTCGTTCATACATATATGGTTGAAGGTTGGGTTACATTTTAACTAGCTTGGGTCAAAAAGTGAATGGTCTATAATACCCTCGGTTTGGTATCCCACCTCGGTCGAGGGACGAATCGGCATTTAATGGGTCTTTGTTTGGACCGGTGGCGATGAAAAGTGCGTGGTTCGTCCCATCGCGATCCTCCGATACAAGTTTAGGGACCAACGGTGTATTTTAGTCTAAATATAATGACATTGACAAACGTCTAGCAAAAATATTAGGTATATGCATCTATTTTGAGCTAGAAGAGATATAAGGTAGCATCTAAAAGACTAAAAATGCATCTAATTAAAATTGATATATCTTTAATGTGTAGTTATAGTTATTATTTTCATCCTTCTTATTTTAAATATTCTTCTCATTTAATCATAACTTTATTATTCATCTGGTAACTGGCTAATGATACTTTTATATGTAGATATTTTTGGTCTTTTATCGAAAAATGTTTATATGAATTTGTTTGAGTTTGAATTACGTGGTGAAAGTGCTATCGTCAAGTTAACCTAATTTCACAACTTCACAATAATTTAAATCCAAATTCATTTAATCCTTTTATCAAGTAATCAATTAATGAAATTATTATACATGTTTCATAAGAATTAGTGAGATAAAAAAATATTAATATAAATTGTCATATTGTCATATTTACCTTATTAAAAATCAAAATGTCATATGTACTCTATTTAAACATTATATTATTATATTTACCTACTTCTTTATTTAAATCATTTGAAAATAGACTTATATATAATCACTAAATAACCATTATACCTTGATAGTCTAAACAAAATAAAATTTTCATCTTTATATGCATTTACATATAATTTTGCGACCATCAAAATGTAATCTTATGCAACTAGATAGTATGAATAAAATAAAATTGTCATCTTTATACACATATTCATACAATTTTGTATCCATTAAAGTGTAATCTTATGCTACTAGCTAGTTTCATCATAGGTAACACAAACTAGTCAATCACCCCTATGCAAAACGTAATACATTGGTCACTCGATGTACTAATAAGCCGTAACCCAAAATAAAATTCTTGTTGTTGAATCAATAACGTATGACTACGTATAAAACACTCACTGAGATTTGAGATGAGAATTAATGTATCTCTCTACTCTCTAGAGAGTTGCTTCACAACCTAAACATTTATTTCGTTCTGTGATGCGATATATTGTGTTATTTGACTTCCCGACACGTAAGTTAAAGAAACAAGAATAGCATCAGTAAAATGCATTTTTACGCACCAATCATATTTTTCATATGGGATTCAACCACTTATGGCATAAAAAACATGACTAATAAGGGATTTTTTTTTTAGAACGACAACTTTTATAAAAACCAACTAGCAAGAAGCTAGAACGAAATTACAAAGAAATCAAATAGGGGTGTTGCAACCAACTGTCCCACCTAAAAATACAATTACATCTAGAGTGGCACCAAGTGAAAGAGCGCGAAACGATATCGTCGAAAATAACATCTTTACGAGGGACTTGCGTCAAGAAGAGCAGCCGATTCCGAAACATCCATACACTCCACCAATATACATAAAAAACCCCTTCCAGCAAACCTTTAACTTTAGAACTTAACCTGATGGAATTGAACCAAATAAGCCAGTCAGAATACAAACCAAGGGGCGACCAAGACAAGTTCCACCATCGACATACTAGCCTGACGACTTCCGTAACAAACTACACCGAAAAGCAGATGTGACGAGTCTTCCGGTGAGGAACAAATCGGACACAATGAATCAAACACAGACGCCACGATCTTTAAATTGGATCGAGTTGGTAACCGATCCGGAAGACCTTCAAGCGAAAACATTAATTTTTATCATAACGTATTTAACCCATCTTGTAGCGGTAGGAGCTTTCGGCAGGAAACATTCGTCAAGGATGGTGCGCACATCTTTGACCCGAAAAAACCTTCCCCATTCAAATCCCAAACCCATCTATCTTCCATATTGGACAGCATCGTTGTTTCAATAGTCTTTTGAAGAAGGTCTAATTGAAAAGCTTCGACCCCTCCTCTAACAGTACGACGAAGAGAACAGGTAACCGAGTACTGCAGTTTAATTATCGGCCACTATACAATCTTTATTAATCTCCAAGGCATAGACACGAGGAAACAAAACACGTAGAGGAGTATCACCAATCCAAACCTCGTTCTAGAATTGCGTGCATAAACCATTACCCACACGAATATGACAGTGGGAAATCAAATCGACTCCACGATTTGTAAGCAAATAAATTTCTCGAATGATGGAATTCCAAGACGAGAAACGAAACTGGAGACAATTTAGATAACGTGGAGCCATGCATGGACTTGATGAAATGGCACCACAAGGAATTGTCACTCGAGATGAATCTCCACACCCACTTGAAAAGAAGCGCCCTATTCAAAGCATAAAAGCTTGAGACCCCTAGTCCTCCATACTTCTTGGACGCAAGAACCTTAGTCCATTTGATCCATGTTATTTTCCTCTCGTCACCTTGAACACCGTTGAAAAAATTCCTACGAATAGACTCCAATGTATATAACACTGGTATGTGCTAAAACACATACCTTTTCATTATCAAAACTGACCCAAAATAACCAAGAAAAAGCCGCTTATTGCTAATATTTCATGGTTTCTTGAGTTTATGTTGTGCAGTGCGGATATGTAAAAACACGCAAAAAGAACCAAATCAGACATAAATCCGAGCACGAGAGATCAAGAGAGCTTAAGCCGAGCCGGAAGAGCAAAATTGTGCATTTTATTCTCCGAGGATGATTTTTGGAAGAAAAAACCCAAGTTTGCAGATATGTCAAGAATGGCCCCTCAAGTTTGAGCAATTGGCAAAATTGACCTTTGAAGATTCAAAAAGTTGCAAATTGGCCCTTGGTTTATTTGAAGATTGTCAAAATCAGTCCTTGGAAGATATTTTCTAATCACACCTTTGGTCCTTGAAGTTTCAGCTTTTACATGTTTGGTCCTTGGTTCACTAAATAAATACACCTTTAGTCCATATCCAATCCAATATGTCCTTAGTCCAAGTTTAAAATCCAAGGCCCAATATAATTCAACTGGTCCAATCCATATTCCATACCCAGCCAACCCGTTACCCTTTTAATACTCAACCCGTTTCCACTTAAACCCGAATATCTTATTTAAACCCGAGTCAAACCATTTCTTAAACCGGTCAAAAAATCAAATAAATATAAAAAAAAACCAAACGCGCTCAAACTTTCCCCCAAAATCTCCAGGGTAAGAACCCTAAAACACCCCCACATCAATTAAGCAAATTCACTATCATTAAGGGTAATATTGTCCTTTTCCTGACACCACCTGACACACGTGATTGCCAGGTCATCAATCCGTGTGTCACATACCCTCTTTCCTGTCCTCTGATTGGTGCACGAGATGTGGCAAAATAATCCAAGGGCTATCAATGATTGGATGACATGTAGAGATGATCCAAGGGACTGAAATGCTCCAGAGAAAGCACACCAAGCTCATTTTCTAGATGATTCCAAAGTTCAAGCTCAACTATATAAACCTCTTCATTTCACTGTTATTTTTATGTAGAGTAGGAGTAGTATAGAGTGTATTTCTGAATAGATTTAATGTTTTTGTTAATGTTTTAGTTCAATTCCAGTATCTGTAATCAAGTTTTATTAATACAAAGTTTTATTTCAGCTTTAATTCTCTTCAAATTTATTTTACTGTTTTGTTATTTTAATCTCAGCTTATTATACTTTCAAACAGTTACTTAAGCTTTTATTAAATCCGTTTTAGTTAAACCTCACTACTCAACTCTCTCTTTCAAAGATTTCATAGTGGTCAACAAAAGTTAAATATGCAAATCATAATGGAAATATGGATCTATATTCTTGATATGATGAAGGATTTGGGTTGATTTGAATCAATTGGGTTGAAATCGAGTTTAGGATAGGGTTCTTGTTTCATTACCATTGTGGCGGGACCTTGGTTAGTACTAAATTTCACTTAATAATGTGAATCAAGAGCTTAATTAGTTTCCATGTTTCTTACTGTTCCATTTAGTTTATGTTTTCATTATAATGTTAGTCTGATTAATTGTGTTTTGCTTAAGCTTCATTCATTAAGTTCTATCAAGTTCTGCATAGTATCTGGTGTTATCTGCACTTATAGATCAGGTTTTATTTGATGTGAATTAGTTGTTTGGATTGGTTCATATTGTTTTGATTTTGCACACTGAATCTTAGTTACAAGTCTGGGATAGATCAGTTCTTAGATTAGTTGTTGAGATTTGCATTTCAATATTTAAACCAGTGTTTGGATTAGTGCATAATTTAGTAATGGAGGTTAATATGCTGCATAAGTTTAGTTGACTTAAGTTTTTTTAGGTTCTATTATCTCATATCAGTCATTATTTTGCATCAATACACACTCATAGTCAAATTAATATAGAATCTGATCTCACCTTCAACACAGTTAGGATTAGATGTGTAGATCTTGCATACTAGTTGATAAGTAGTTAAGATAGCTTATTTCAGTTGTACTTTAGCTTATTACATCTTAATCAGTTCATCATTTGGATTTTAAACTCAAGAAAGTCAACATTTCATTCTTGTCTCGTAAAGTCAAATCATGTTAAAACAGGTTTTTATCAAACTTGCAGGTCTTGCACAGTGTTTATTTCAGATTGTTAAGGTCTTAAATTTGGTTTAGAGTTAGACTTATGGGTAATCTTTAAGTTCTAATTTCTGGATTTAAGTTTGGACCACTGGATTTGCTTATAAATAAGCTGCAAATAGGGTGTTTGGCTGGATAAATTTCATAAGCTCAAATTATTCAAATCAGTTGTAGATTGCTTATTAGGTGTTAGGATTAGTTTGAATTAGTTGTTTTAGAGTAGTTTTAGTATTATCTAGCTTCTTTTATCAGTTGGTTCATTCTAGTGCTTATTAGCTTATTGAAAAGTGCTTATTTTATAGCAGTTTGTACTACAGCTTCAGTATCTTATACATAAGCTCATGTTTTTATATTTTTCATAGCTTTAGATTAATAATTTAGAATTTTCCTGAATTTTTCATAATTTTTAGTCACTGTTTGCTATTTTTCTCAATTTAATCTAGTTTTTAAGACTTTTTAAATAGCTTTTATTGCAAATAATTAAGAAAAAGTTCCAAAAAATAATTTTTCAATTTTACCAGTTTAAGATAAATATAAAAAGCACAAAAAATATTTTTCCTTATTTTTCCCCTTTTATTTGGTATTTTTCACAATTTAAATTAGATTTAAATAGTTTTAAATTAGTAGAAAATAGAAAATTCATCTGAAAAATAAAAAATAGTTTGGAAAAGTTTTTTGTGATATTTTAGATTTTTGAAAAGTAATTCCATAATTTTCCCTCTCTTTTTCATAATTTCTAGATAATTAGTTTTATTTTTAAAGTTAAAAATTAGTTTTAATTCTAAATAAAATCAAGAAAAATTCCTAAAAATAGTTTTAATTCATAAATAGTTTTCTAATATCATTTTTAGAGTAAAAGTAATTTTAGGTTATTTTTAGGATTTAGAATAGACGTAGTTGCATTTTATTCGCGTTTCGTTTAATCCCGTATTTGCGTTTTAGCGTAGAATTGCATAGTTTGCCATAAATCTTAGGTTTTCCCCATAGATTTTAGTCCCATATACTTTCCTTATCCCGTAGTTTAGAAAACTTCATATTATCCCCTTCTCTTATTCAAATCCCGATAATCGAGACGTGAGTTGGAAATTCCATTCAACCCTCGTTCGGAACGATCTCGGTGCTCAAACCTAATACGTTTGAGTTACCCACATACTACACAACTTCTCTTATATAATTGGTTTTTTAACGAAATCAAAAATGGCGCCGCCGGGAGGGCATGTAGTGAGTTTTCGATTTCGTCTCGATTCACAGAGCCAAGATCCTTCCCAGTGAAGTTATCGTTGTTTGTAAATATCTCTTTTGTAAAAACCCAAAAAGATTTTCCTTTCAAAATTTGTTTTCCTTTTATGTTTGCTTTTTATAAAAACCCAAAAATAATCTTCGATTTCCTCTATATGTTTGATTCTTATCTCTTCACCCTCTATATTGTTTAATTCTCCACAATGCTCGATTTCTCACCTTTTGATCCCCATGATCCTCGGACCATGGAGGATTTCTATCGTCCGTCACTTATCGGTCGAGGAGGACCGATTGCTCCGATCATCCCGGGAACCAAGTTTAGATTGAAAAATCGTATGGTTCGTCTTCTTCGACAACATTGCCAATTTCATGGATTTAACGACGAAAATGCTAATGAGCACTTGAACAAGTTCTTGTCTATCACTCAAACCATGAAGCAACGTATGCTTTCTCAAGATGATATCCGATTGAATCTCTTTCTATTCTCTTTAACCCACGGTTTAATCTTGGTTTTATACTCTTGAAAACATTCAATTCATACTTGGGAAGAGATGTTTCGCAAGTTTCTTTCAAAATACTTTCCATATTCGAAAACGATGCAGCTGAGGAAAGAAATTCTTAATTTCCAGCAATTACCCAAGGAATCCGTATTTGAAGCTTGGGAAAGATTCAAAACATTATTGCAGAAATGTCCGGATCACCGAATTTTGCTTCTTGATCAAATCTTAACCTTTTATCATAGTATCACTACGATTGATCGGGACAAAATCATGTTGGCAGCTGGTGGAAATCTCATGCGGAAGACACCTCAAGAAGCTTATGATTTGATTGAGAATATGACACAACATCATTATCTGTGGGATGCTGACGTTCCTTACGATTCTACCACTATATTATGTGATCATTATTCCGAGAAAATTTCCGTTATGAGTGCACATATTGAAGTCTTTGGCAAGCAAGAAAACTATATCAGTCAACAAAGACCGAGTCATCCATCCACCTTTTACTATTCCGACTCTGACGATAGTGATGACGATGAACCGTTTGAAGAAGAAAACGTAAAGATCGATCCGCTCATTAACGAATCTTCGGATACCTTGTCAATGGGGGATAAGGAAGTTGAATGCACTCCTCTTGAGAATATTGATGACCTTGTTCCAATCCCAAGGGTATCTAAGACACCTTTCGATTCGATTTCAGAAACTTTCAAAATGACCTTCACAAATCCTTTATTTGAATTCGATTCAGAATATACTCCAAATTTTGACAATCAAATCTTTGATGAGGAAAGTGATGAGTCCGACACGGAGACCATAATGGAAAAGGTGCAAATTCCAAGCTCACAAAGTACCGCACAATTCCCACCTCCGTTTATCTCGATTGATGAAGTTAAAGAAGTAGAGCCGTCTAAAGAAAATCCTCCGGAGCCCGAGCTCAAGGATTCGTCTCTTGATTTACTTCTCGAGGAGTTCGCCGATGAACTCGCTCGCATCGATCCTCTTCCACCGGGAATTGAGGATGATGACTTTGATTTTAAAGCCGATTTAAGAGAGATTGAAAGTTTGTTGAATGAAGATCCGATAATTGATCCGCCTCGAAAGATAAATGATGATTATCTCGAGGAGTTCTCCGATGAACTCTCTCATTTCATATCTCCTCCTGAATATGATCGTGTCTATTTTGATCTTGAGGAAGATTTTTGTTTGGGGGACGAGCAACTCTCTCAAAAGAGTTCCGTTATAGATGACATCATCCCACCTCTTCCTCCCGATATTTTTGTTGAAAATCACCCTATGAGCTTAAATGATCAAATTCAAATGAAAGCTTATATAAAATGTGCTTTTGAAGATGAAGAATGGATCCTTATCGTTATCAAAATCTTTATTCCATTTCTTCCATATAATGTGATTTCTCCTCTTCTTCACTCTTACGGGAGTGAGGATACCATCTTTGACCCCGGTATCACCGTTTTTTTCCTTTTTAAGAACCGTGGGTATCTCATCGGAGTGGAACTTTCTTATGTTTCAATGTTTATCCAAACCTCTTGAATGAAAGTCCGATGGAGATTATCTTTTCCACCTGCTTCCCCAAGGACAAATGAATTCGGGGACGAGTCAGACTAGCGACTCGGTAACCAAAAACAGTAGCGCTTCGTGGGAGGCACCCCATGCTTATCCATCTATCTTCTTTATATTTTCTAATAAGTGACGTGAAGGGGTTAGCCTCTTCGATTTCTCGTGTTTGGTTGTTTGTGATGTTGTGTGTAGGATTTTCCCGATATGAAGACTCTCGTGCTCGAAGTTTGTCTTTTCTCCACTCGAGTTTCATGATCGATGCTAATGGAAATCCGATATCCTAATCTTATCGACTAACGTTTATCTTTAAGCATACTTAATAAACGGCTTTTAGATTTTCGTGATACCCTTGCTTTAAACATTGAGGACAATGTTTCGTTCTAGTCTGGGGTAGGGTAATCTTCGATTTGATTTGACCGCACTTGCTTATTTTTGTCGTGTTTCTCTCGCAACCCCGTTTCTCCTTAGAAAATAAAAAATTGTGCCAAAAATGTGAAAAATTTAAAATTTTTGTAAGCTTGTGTTAAGTCTTTTTGATTGAAAAGTGTTGCTAGTCTCTTAGACAAGAAGCTATAGAATGCGAATTCTAGCTCACAAGGCCAAGATTTTGCAAGTTTCCCTGAGTGACTTTAAATATGCATGACTTTATTTCATTAGACGAAGCATTTGCTAAGTTAATTTATGTTTTGACACCTTGTTGACTTTCGGCGGTGAGAGTAGGAATAGAATTCGACTTGACCAAGGCGTGTTGAGCCTAGCTTGTTCCCTTAACCATAGATAATCTAAAAATTATCGGCTAACATCCGCTGGATCTCATTATTGGGATTTTAAATTTGCGGAGATCGAGAAATGATAGAGTTACTTATGAGTTTAGATGCTAAGCGTGGAGTAGTTGGTTCTCTTTAGAGCCCATCAAGGTACTTATGGCTTTTGTTCCCACAAAATTGTTTCACCCATATCTGTCTAAATAATTAGAGATGTCGAGTTTTTGGCGATAGTTAGTTCTTTATCTTCTTAAAAGAATCTTTGTTTTAAAAATTGGGTACACATCAAGGATCCGTAATAAATAAATAAGTAATCGATGATATGTGATAATGTAATAAGTAAAGTTGTGAGTCATGCGTGTCGAGATCGGACCCTTGGATCTTTAGCCGGGATTGAGTGAGGTCTTAGCCTAGCCACCGGGATCCTCATTTCATGAAGCCTATAGTCTTGGATTTACCCGTGAAGCTCCGTGGTTCCTGACTCATATAAGTAAAGGTATAAGTGCAATATATATTTTTTTTTTTTTTAAAAAAAAAATGATGAAAAAAAAAGTCAAAAGTATAAGTGAATAAAAATTCCTTGATGTGGACCTCATTTTTGGGACAATGGTTCTTGAGAGAAGATGGATAACTAATTATCGACTTAGCTTTGTATCTTTATCAGAATAAAAGTTATCGAAACGAGAATTTGAAGAAATTCATTTCTCACAAAAATAAAAAAATCTAGAGGAAAATAGGAAAATGGGAGCAAAAGGTATTTACACAAGTAACTTCCATGGGTAGTGTTAGCATCTAGAGTCGTATTTAACAATGATTTCGATTTTACGCTTAGTTTGGGACTTGTGAAAAATCGGGACGATGTATTCTATCCGTATGGTCACTTCACGCTGTGTTGTGTTTTCTACTCCGTGATCCTAACGTGTCGTTTGAAAAATGTTGGAGTTATTGATCGACATGAAAGTTCAACAAACCGTCATTCATAACCCGGAATGTGCTTAATTGTAATAACTATATATGAGAATTAAAAGGTAAACGGGGCGTTGTTAGAATTAAGGGTTCTTAATCTCTTTTGAGGAATCTTTGCTACTTCTTCATAGGTTTAGTAGAAAGAGATTGAAATCCTTGGTTTTAGAAGCGTGAGTTGATTGCATTGCGTGAGGACACGACAATGGTCTCGTCTGGGGTATTTTGGTATGTGCTAAAACACATACCTTTTCATTATCAAAACTGACCCAAAATAACCAAGAAAAAGCCGTTTATTGCTAATATTTCATGGTTTCTTGAGTTTATGCTTGTGCAGGTACGGATATGTAAAAACACGCAAAAAGGAACCAAATCAGACATAAATCCGAGCACGAGAGATCAAGAGAGCTTAAGCCGAGCCGGAAGAGCAAAATTGTGCATTTTATTCTCCGAGGATGATTTTTGGAAGAAAAAACCCAAGTTTGCAGATATGTCAAGAATGGCCCCTCAAGTTTGAGCAATTGGCAAAATTGACCTTTGAAGATTCAAAAAGTTGCAAATTGGCCCTTGGTTTATTTGAAGATTGTCAAAATCAGTCCTTGGAAGATATTTTCAGAATCACACCTTTGGTCCTTGAAGTTTCAGCTTTTACATGTTTGGTCCTTGGTTCACTAAATAAATACACCTTTAGTCCATATCCAATCCAATATGTCCTTAGTCCAAGTTTAAAATCAAGGCCCAATATAATTCAACCGGTCCAATCCATATTCCATACCCACCAACCCGTTACCCTTTTAATACTCAACCGTTTCCACTTAAACCCGAATATCTTATTTAAACCCGAGTCAAACCATTTCTTAAACCGTCAAAAAAATCAAATAAATATAAAAAACCAAACGCGCCAAACTTTCCCCAAAATCTCCAGGGTAAGAACCCTAAAACACCCCCACATCAATTAAGCAAATTCACTATCATTAAGGGTAATATTGTCCTTTTCGACACCACCGACACACGTGATTGCCGGTCATCAATCCGTGTGTCACATACCCTCTTTCTGCCCTCCGATTGGTGCGAGATGTGGCAAAATAATCCAGGGCTATCAATGATTGGATGACATGTAGAGATGATCCAAGTGACCAAAATGCTCCAGAGAAAGCACACCAAGCTCATTTTCTAGATGATTCCAAAGTTCAAGCTCAACTATATAAACCTCTTCATTTCACTGTTATTTTTATGTAGAGTAGGAGTAGTATAGAGTGTATTTCTGAATAGATTTAATGTTTTTGTTAATGTTTTAGTTCAATTCCAGTATCTGTAATCAAGTTTTATTAATACAAAGTTTTATTTCAGCTTTAATTCTCTTCAAATTTATTTTACTGTTTTGTTATTTTAATCTCAGCTTATTATACTTTCAAACAGTTACTTAAGCTTTTATTAAATCCGTTTTAGTTAAACCTCACTACTCAACTCTCTCTTTCAAAGATTTCATAGTGGTCAACAAAAGTTAAATATGCAGTCATAATGGAAATATGGATCTATATTGCTGATATGATGAAGGATTTGGGTTGATTTGAATCTGAATTGGGTTGAAATCAGTTTAGGATAGGGGTTACTGTTTCATTACCATTGTGGCAGGACCTTGGTTAGTACTAAATTTCACTTAATAATGTGAATCAGTAGCTTAATTAGTTTCCATGTTTCTTACTGTTCCATTTAGTTTATGTTTTCATTATAATGTTAGTCTGATTAATTGTGATTTGCTTAAGCTTCATTCATTAAGTTCTATCAAGTTCTGCATAGTATCTGGTGTTATCTGCACTTATAGATCAGGTTTTATTTGATGTGAATTAGTTGTTTGGATTGGTTCATATTGTTTTGATTTTGCACACTGAATCTTAGTTACAAGTCTGGGATAGATCAGTTCTTAGATTAGTTGTTGAGATTTGCATTTCAATATTTAAACCAGTGTTTGGATTAGTGCATAATTTAATAATGGAGGTTAATATGCTGCATAAGTTTAGTTGACTTAAGTTTGTTTAGGTTCTATTATCTCATATCAGTCATTATTTTGCATCAATACACACTCATAGTCAAATTAATATAGAATCTGATCTCACCTTCAACACAGTTAGGATTAGATGTGTAGATCTTGCATACTAGTTGATAAGTAGTTAAGATAGCTTATTTCAGTTGTACTTTAGCTTATTACATCTTAATCAGTTCATCATTTGGATTTTAAACTCAAGAAAGTCAACATTTCATTACTGTCTCAGAAAGTCAAATTATGTTAAAACAGGTTTTTATCAAACTTGCAGGTCTTGCACAGTGTTTATTTCAGATTGTTAAGGTCTTAAATTTGGTTTAGAGTTAGACTTATGGATAATCTTTAAGTTCTAATTTCTGGATTTAAGTTTGGACCACTGGATTTGCTTATAAATAAGCTGCAAATAGGGTGTTTGGCTGGATAAATTTCATAAGCTCAAATTATTCAAATCAGTTGTAGATTGCTTATTAGGTGTTAGGATTAGTTTGCATTAGTTGTTTTAGAGTAGTTTTAGTATTATCTAGCTTCTTTTATCAGTTGGTTCATTCTAGTGCTTATTAGCTTATTGAAAAGTGCTTATTTTATAGCAGTTTGTACTACAACTTCAGTATCTTATACATAAGCCCATGTTTTTATATTTTTCATAGCTTTAGATTAATAATTTAGAATTTTCCTGAATTTTTCATAATTTTTAGTCACTGTTTGCTATTTTTCTCAATTTAATCTAGTTTTAAGACTTTTAAATAGCTTTTATTGCAAATAATTAAGAAAAGTTCCAAAAATAATTTTTCAATTTTACCAGTTTAAGATAAATATAAAAGCACAAAAATATTTTTCCTTATTTTTCCCCTTTTATTTGGTATTTTTCACAATTTAAATTAGATTTAAATAGTTTTAAATTAGTAGAAAATAGAAAATTCATCTGAAAAATAAAAAAATAGTTTGGAAAAGTTTTTTGTGATATTTTAGATTTTTGAAAAGTAATTCCATAATTTTCCCTCTCTTTTTCATAATTTCTAGATAATTAGTTTTATTTTTAAAGTTAAAAATTAGTTTTAATTCTAAATAAAATCAAGAAAAATTCCTAAAAATAGTTTTAATTCATAAATAGTTTTCTAATATCATTTTTAGAGTAAAAGTAATTTTAGGTTATTTTAGGATTTAGAATAGACGTAGTTGCATTTTATTCAGCGTTCGTTTAATCCCAGTATTTGCGTTTTAGCGTAGAATTGCATAGTTTGCCATAATTCTTAGGTTTTCCCCATAGATTTTAGTCCCATATACTTTCCTTATCCGTAGTTTAGAAAACTTCATATTATCCCTTCTCTTATTCAAATCCCGATAATCGTGACGTGAGTTGGAAATTCCATTCAACCCTCGTTCGGAACGATCTCGGTGCTCAAACCTAACACGTTTGAGTTACCCACATACTACACACTTCTCTATTATTGGTTTTTTTATCTCAAATCAAACACCGACTTAGGCACCCTATATATGGACATGTTATAAATAGGTGTCGACCCAAGGACCGACTTTAGAAGTGTAAGTCTTCCTCCAACAGATAGAGTTTTAAGCTTCCAATTAGATAGGCGAGCCTTAAGTTTATCTATCATATCGTCCCACGCCTAAGAAGACAAACTATTACCTCCAACCATTACCCCTAAGTATTTAAAAGGGGTTTTCATAGTCGAACAACCAAGATTCAAAGCTGCAGCATCAACAGACTCAATTGGAATCCCGACTCCAAGAAGATGGCTTTTCTTAAGATTGATCGTAAGGCCGGACAACAAAGAAAAGCAATGAAGAATGTGTGTAATACCCGAAAGGTTTGCAATAGACCATTCTCCAATAAAAAACCGCGTCGTTCGCATAAAAGAGGTGGGTAATAGCAAGAGTCGAGCCAATTGTGATACCCTTGAATATACCCGCTTCGATGGCCCTAGAGATCGAAAGATGGAGAGACTCCATTATAAGGATAAAGAGATATGGAGCTAGAGGATCTCCTTACTTCAATCAACAATGAAATTGGAATTCAGATGTTGGGCTTCCATTAAGGAGGATCGAAGCCATACCAGATTGTAAGCTGCCACGAATCCACGAACACCATTTAGAACCAAAGCCAAAAGCTCTAAGAACATCATCTAAAAAGTCCCACCTTATGGAATCATAAGCTTTGGCAAAGTCGACTTTAAACACCATGGCTTGTTGTTTCTTATGCTTGCACCAGGAAACTAATTCATTTATGATAAACGGACCATCAAGGATTTGTCTGTTAGGAAGAAACGTAGTTTGAACATCCGATATGAGATCAGATATGACCGGCGAAAGGCGACTGGCTAAGATTTTGGTGACAACCTTGTAAAGACTCCTGATCAAGCTAATTGGACGATAATCATTGACGAACTTAGGATCATGGGTTTTCGGAATGAGAGCAATGAAGGAGGGATTACAGCCTCTAGAAAATGCACTATGATCGAAGACCCACTCCACCACAGCACAGAAATCAGAACCTAAGATGTCCCAGTACTTACGGAAAAACTCAAAAGTATAACCATCTGGTCCAGGAGATTTGTTCTCTCCACAACCCCACACAGCAGTACGCACTTCATCTATAGTTATCGGACTCTCCAACATATCAACCTGATCAGAATTCAATCTATTAGGAAAGGTATAATTAAGCTTAAACCGATTTTCAGCCGGGGGTCGAAAACGATTAGCAAAATGCAAGCGAAATTCTTCTTTGACACGACAAGGATCATCTACCCATTCTCCATCAATCATAACACCTTTAATAGCCAAATTTGCACGTTTACGATTGATGATTCCATGAAAAAACTTAGAGTTTTCGTCGCCCTCAATAGCCCACTGAACCTTAGCTTTTTGCATATAATCACGAGCATCAGAAGACTAAATGTCGAGCAAAATTTTTAAAACATTTATATGCGACAGAAGAATATCATCATTAACGCCCCCTTGATCTAAAACTTTGTCAATATCACACAACTTGGAACGAAGATCCATAAATTGAACAGATTGTTTCTTTTTATAATCATTAACCCATGCCCGTATTTCCTTTTTCAGAATTTGTAATTTCTTCTTGAACCGAACCATCTCATTACTATCATCGAAAGCAATATTATTCCAAGTTTCCGACACCATTTGATTGAAACCCAGTAAATTAAACCAGTAGTGGTATATCCGAAAAGGAGAAGGCCCATAATCAGTGACCACTTCCCGAAGTAAGATTGGCCTATGATCCGAGAGATGTCAATCAAGACAAATACTCGAGAGGTGAGGGAATAAAGAAAGTAAACCATCCGTAACAAAAAAGCGATCTAATTTATTCATTTTCTTATCGACTGATGAGACCATGTAAATGAGTACCCTTCCAATTAGATTTCAACGAGCCCCGAGTTTGATATAAAACTGTTGAACTCATTAGCACCTTGCACATTGAACACCGACCCAAACGAAAAGTAAAATAAGTTCACTCAGTATACAACAGAAATGAGAGACACATGTATAAATGGCGAAAAGTAAAATAAGTTGACCATGTTGTATGTACTTACATATTTAACTTATTCTACGTAACAAATGTGTCTATTGCATTGTCGTTCGTAGCCTCATTATTAATCAATTGGTAACTGGCTAACAATACTTTATATACTAAGGGTTCGTTTGTTAGGACGGAATGAAATGTCAACTTAATGGAATAAACAATGTAATGGAATGAAGAGTGTAATGTAATGATTCATTTTAGTTATTAATCATGTTTGGTTTATATGATAAGACGTAATTGAATCGATAATAAAAGGACTAAAATACCCATTAATGATAGAAAGTTTATTTAATATGGTTAATTAATGATGGAGTTTTATGTAATTTTGATTCAATTACAAGATGTAATGAAAAAAAAAGTAGGGGACCCCTAAGGAATGATTTTGGTGTAATGAGTCATTACTTGTAATAAATCATTACATTCTATAAATGTAAACAAACAACATTTATTCATTACATTGGAATAATCTTTTCCATTACGGCTTTAATTACGACATACCAAACACTACGTAAGTTACATGTTTGTGGTCTTTTTATTAAAAGGTTTATATGAACTTCTTCGAGTTTGAATTTTGTGATGAGAGTACATATTATATATTATCAAACCTTAAAAAAAACAAACCCAATTTCACAACTTGTTTATTGCGGTGTCGTTCTAATATAATGATACTTTATATACCTAATTTCACAACTTCAGAGTAATTTAAATCCAAATTTTTTAAACTAATATCAACATCAACAATAGAATCAAGTAATCAATCACTGAAATTATTATACCTAATCTATAAGAATTATTAAGATAAGAAGATATTATAAAATATTCATTAAGCAAATGCAACAATGAAAGAAATTGAAATCTGAATAACGATCTTTGACATTTATGCCCTTTATTTGGTTGAGAATTTGTAGCTTCTACAATGTAATATCAATTATTTGTAGTCTGATTTATTTATAGAAAGGCGTGATTCTCATTTTATCTTAGATCGGCGTATCTATGCATATCCTAGTCGCCTCATCCAGTAGATTGTGTCAATTATTTTTCATTTGTGTGTTTTTACTTATATAACGGGCTTATGAGCTTATGTTAAATTTAATATTTTATTTTTTGCCTTATAAGCTTATCAAGTTAAGCTTATAGCTTATGTATGTCAGAAATTGTAATTCTCCAAAAGTATTGCATTCTTATCAATGGATATTTATAATAACAAATTAAATAGAAACCTTAATTGGCCCTTTCCTCATAAATCGCGAAATCTTGATATTGGAGAAGTAAACATTAATAATAAAGCTAAAGAAAAATATAACCATATTTTGACAAAAAAAGAATCCCGACAACATGCAGAGCAAATTCTTCATGAAGCAGCGAAAGCATATTTTGTTTCTTCCCTTCTTTGAGAAAGCAGCGATAGCGAAATGTAAAGGGGAGAAAGTTTACATGCATGCTTCAAAAAGTAAAAAAGAAAGAAAGAAAAATAGATTTACTATTTATTTTTATTTTTTTTTTTCTAAAGAAAAGATAAACAAAAATAAGAACAGAACCATGCATATAAGAATCTTAAATTTCTAAGAACCTAGTGAAGCAATCCTAACCGTCTTTTTTCATCAAAATTGAAAAACGCACTATCAACTGTCTTTAAATTAACTATCTCACAAACCGTTAATAGTTACATGTTAAGAATCGTAGTTTCACGACGATGATTAATTCATCTTTCTATAGACGGCCATTTAATTTCTATATACTTCAAATAATTTTTTTGACTTTTTTTTTGCATATAGAAATTTACGTTTGCAAAAATTACATATGATTTAATGAATCGCATGTGATTCGTGAAATCACATGTGATTCCTACTATACAAATCACATGTGATTCTTTCAGACGTAAATTTTTACTCTAAAACAAAAATCATAAAAAGAGTTCGTCGAAAGTATGTTGAAGCGTACATCTACTGAATGATAAAAAAAATCTTGTCGCGATAGTGTATTTTTTGTCGCTTAACGATTTTACCATTTATAAAATATTTTATTTTCAAAAAAAGAAAGAAAATGTTTTTTTATTTTATTTTATTTTATTTTATTTTATTTTATTTTATTTTATTTTTATTTTGATAAAGAAAAAATGATTGCTGGTTCATTGAGTTTTTATAAAATATGAGGCCTATGTTGAATTCTACTTTAAAAGAAGACTGATATTTTTTTTCATTTTTCTTCATTTTTCTTCACAAATTTTAAAAAAAAAGTTGGCGTCCTATAGTAGAGGTACAACCGTACAACAACTAGGAGTAATATAATTTGATGGATAACATTGGAGAAGAAACGAAGATACTGGAAAAAAAAGATTTATCTTGAGATTTGACGGGTGGTTATAGGCGGGGGCTTATGGTTGCCGACTAAGTTTAATATTTGGTCCGCTCATGATATCATGTTAGAAGTTGTAATCCCTCGTAGCTATTGCATTTTTTAGTGGGAATTGCATACATATCTTTCCAAAAGTGAATAATTATATATGTATCTTTAATACAAGTTTTTTATGCATATGGTACAATGGTTTTTATGCATTGCATCTTTGGAAGGATATGTATATAGTGAAACTTTATTTTCAGAACCTCTACTTAAGTGCGAGAACTCCATTTTAACCGTTGGATTGTTTAATCAATGGATATGATTAAATGTGCCATGAATATAATTAATCAAAAGCAAGGTTGTAAAAATCGAGAATCGGTGGTGGTGATCGACGTTGTTTGTAATCGGTATAGCGAGATTAATTGGTGATTACTCGGATTTTTGGCAAGTTTTGGGTATTTCTAGGTAGTTTGGGTATTAGAAAGATTTTCCTTAAAACGTCTAATAATAGATATAAACAACGACTATAAGTGATTATATTTGTTCGGGGTTGAAAATAGCGAATCGGTGATTAATTGTATTGACATTTTAGCAAGTTTTAGGTATTCTGACAAGTGTTAGTATTTTAAGAGATTTTCCTGAAAAACATCTTGTAATAGATATAAACGATGATTATAACTAATTCTGGCGAGTTTATGGTAATTTCGGTAAGATTTCTATGTTTTCAAGTAGTTTGATCATCGTTAACCACCGTTGATCATGGTTAACTGATTTGTATAGAAATGCCTTTTACATTTTGTTTTTCAAGGGTTCATGATTTTGTATAGAAACTAGCGATGCTATTTATATTTCATGTTTATTTACAAAAGGAACCACCAAAACATGTTTTTTTCCAATGATATTATGTGTTATTTGGAAAAAAATCAATACGTATGTATCTAAGGCAAAAGTTTAATATAAATCTTAAATTTAGCATAGATTTAATGAACTAATTATAGTCATTTATTTTTCTAATCAAAACAAAAAAATAAACTTTCATCATTTTTTTAAAAATTAAATATCTCGCAAACCGTTGATCGTTACGAGAAAAAAACCATACCATCGCGACGAGAATTAAATTATATTTCTATAGATATGCACTTCTATATATTTTTAACAATTTGTTTTTCAAAATTTCGGCCCAGAAAAATTATATGTCATTTGTGAATATCCGATGTGATTTGATTTTTATAAATCACATATGATTTTTGCAAATCATATGTAATTTGTAAAAATCATATATGATTTGAAAAAATCATATGTGATTTGTAAAAATCGAATCACATGTGATTTTGAAAAACATATATGATTTTACAAATCATATGTGATTTTTCTGGACGGAATTTTTGAAAAAAAAAAGTTTGTCGAAAATATAGAGAAGTACATATCTTTGAAAAGATTAATTCTCGTCGCGATAGTGTATTTTTTATAGTTTAAAGATTTACCGTTTGCAAGATATGTTACTTTAAAGAAAATGTGAAAAATGGTTTTTTGTTAATTTTGGTAAAAAAAAATGGCTAAGATTGATTTATTGGATTTATGGTAAATATGAGATTTATATTGATCTCAACTCATGAATCTAGATGTCAAAATTGTTTGGGGTCATGTATATTTCTAAAAACGGTACTGTGATATTGGTGTAAATGATAAGTTTTAAAATTGAAAATAATTATTATTTGTTATACGAAGATGTGACTGGTTATGTATTCTATTTATTTAATAATTACTTTGATATGTGTCAAATGTAATCTAGTGAGTAGTGGTTGTTTCTTGTTTTAAGGATAAGAAGTGTCTTATTATGTTAAACTTTTAGCGCTTATGTAGCAGGTGAGATATTTACACCTCACCCATATCTTTTGTCTTAAATATTTTTGGGTAATATATTTACCGGGATACCTTTTACCCAAAAAAATAATTACTTTGATATATATAATGGTAACTAATGTTTGGTCATGTTTGATTTATAGATGGTTTGGCCATTTTTTTTTTCTTTTCTAAAGTCATGGTGTTCGAAGGTGCTGAGCGATGGATCAGATGAGAGAAAGTTTAAAAACGTCGTGCGGACAGCTACAATACTCGTTATCTTTTAAAGCGTGCATGTATGTTTTTGTAAGACACACATGTTCGAAATCTACAATTTTGTTCCAACAAGGTTCTTGCATATATGTTCTCTTTGTGTAAAAAGGAACATTCATGATTTGTCATCTCTGGTCGAATCACTCTTTATAAGTGTAGAGGCGTACCGTTGTCATCTGTAACTTAAGCCACATCAATATCACCAAATTTTAAAAACAGTCAATGATGTCATTTCCATTGACCACCTATTTGTTACACTTTCGACGCTCAATGTACCACTACACTTCGTCTTCTTGTATGATAAACAAAACAAAATCAGGACGAGTCAAAATTTGAAATAAATTAGAAGGGTTGGTTGATTTCAATGTGTAATATATTAGTTATCTATACTCCTTTATAAAGAATTTAGGACATTTTAACTAAAAAAAAATTAAAATATTTAAAACTAAAAACATTTCTTATTAAAGAAAAGTCATAAAAATTTAAAATTTATGTATTATTTTTAAACTTTCAATGCATGGTCATAGTAACGGCTTATTTCAACATTTGTAAATTAAATGTAGTTGTAAGAACCCATTAAATATAAAGTTTTAATAACTCATTAAATGTGAAATAGTTCGGGAAGTTTTCAGGCTTAAAGATTGCGGTGTGGATTTACTTTCTCACTGTCATCGTCGTGTTGGAAATGGTCTATGTACGAAATTTTGGAAGGACTTATGGATTGGTGATACTCGTTTGTGTGATTTGTTCCCTCGTATTTACGCCCTCGAGTCTAATAAAGATGCTTTGGTGGTTGAGAAACTATATTCGGTGTCTGCTTCTTTTCGCCGTGATGCGAGAGGAGGTGTTGAGGCGTCCCAACTTGATCTTTTGCAAGAGCTTATTCAAAATGTGATTTTGTCTAACATGGATGATAGGTGGTCGTGGGATTTGAACGGGGAAGGTGTCTTCAGGGTTAGAGATGTGCGGGTTTGCATCGATGAATTCTTTCTTCCTAAGGCTGATACTGCTACTAGATGGGTTAAATACGTTCCAATTAAAGTTAACATTTTCGTTTGGAAGCTTTTCTTGGATCGTTTACCTACACGGGATAACCTGCTGCGTCGTGGTGTTCTTGTTCATAATACTTTGTGCCCGATCTGCTCTTCTGCTCAAGAGGATTCTTCGCACCTCTTCTTCAGGTGTGGTTTGGTTACGGAAATTGTTAGGCGTATCTGCCAGTGGTGGAATATAGCTTGGTCTCCCCTTGGATCTTATGCTGAGTGGCTTTCGTGGTTCAAGGCCATCAGGTTGAATTCGTTTCTTAAAACTTTGTTGGAAGGGTTTTTATACCGCTTGGTGGAGTGTTTGGTTTTTTCGCAATCAGGTGTTGTTTTCCTCTCAAATTCCTCGGAAGGATGTTTTGTTTGATGACATTGTTGCTCGTACTTTTTATGGTGTCATTCCGTGTAATCGTTCTTTAGTTGGGATAGATGGTTACAACATCCTTATTTAATATCTTTGTAATAGTTGTCTAGCTCCTAGCTTAGTTTTTTTAATAAAAGTTGCGTTCAAAAAAATTAAAATAGCCCATTTAGAAGAAAAAAAAAAAAAAAAATACTACCTTTAATGTAGTAATAACGATCCATTAAATGTGTTTTAGATCTATACATTTTATATGATGTCTGAAATCTTTAAAAAATAAACACACCCAAAAAATAAAAACACACACTAGCTCCTTTTTCTCTCAATCTAAACCGATGTCTCACTCTAAACCACCATAAATCAGTGACACCGTTAAGCACTGCCGCCTACTGTTGTCATAATAACCACAGCTATCGCTGCCATCTGCCAAATAAAGAAGGGTGTTATATATGTTTTAGATGCTTAACAACATTTAAAGCATAACAAACGAAAATCAATATCAAGAGCTTGCTATTGTTACGTTCTAATTAGCACGAAATTATAAAAATGTTTTTCCAATGCCATGTGTCAATTTAGGTTGCATATTAATAATGGAAAAAATTAATTAAAATGAGGTCTCAATTCCTTTGCTTTATCAGTGTAGATAGAGAGATCGAATAGCAATAGGCTCAGTATCCACCGAGTTCTTATTAAAATGCCGATATCAAAGAAAAGCTATGAAGGTATGAGTAATGTTGGACATAATTTATTTTGGATTTTTAACTCGGATTTAGATATTTCTAAGACTACTCCTAATTTTATGGTTGATACAACTCTTGATAGGCTTGGTTATAAAATTTATCTAAAACCATCACTAACGTACACTACTACAAAAAAAGGCCATAGAGCCCGGTTGAAAATGGTCATAGTGCCTGGTTTTGCATATGGGTTTAAAGAGGAGGGGACTCTATTGAAAAAGCAAATGAAGCCCAGTTTTGAAAACAGGCTCTATTACCATTTATAGAGCCCTGTTTTCAATCAACTAACATGGTTCTATTACCGCTTATAGAGCACTCTTTTCAATCAACTAACATGGCTCTATGTGAATTAAAAATATTAAAAAATAATAATAATAAAAAAATAAAATAATAATAACACTTCTTAAGCTGCAACTCTAGCCATTAAATCAAAATTTTCTTGCAAAATGAACATGATTCAAACGAAGAAGATTCATTGAGATTACAACTTTGTGTTAATACATTAAGATTAATCTTGGACTACTCTTGCAACGAAAATGAAAGTGAAAAATACACCATTAATGTTATTGTGAATTGTTGTTATGCACTGCCTTTGAATAACTTCACCCTCAAAACAGATGAGGTTTAAGTTGCTCTTTTCTTCTCAAGCTGCAACTCTTCCTCAATATAAACTCTTTCCAGTGAATTTAAGTTTCTCTTTCCATTTGTCATAATAGAATCTGTTCGAAACAACCTGCACATATAAAGTAATGATCGATAAGCAATCCCAAACAACCTCGAATACAAGTAATTAACATAGCACCATTACGTCTGTAATCTTATAAGAAGTTAGTCTATAACTCTATCAAACACAGCTACTAGTCAAAGATAAAATATACTGATAATCATTGGGACCAAATCAAGCATTTCAAAACCGATCAACCATTTATTTAAGGTAATTCCATGCTTTAAACCCTTGACAACCATGAGTAGACGCATAAACAAAAAACAACCAAATCTATCAAATGGTTGGAACCCTTGACAAGCATTTCAAATCTCTGTAAAAGTAGAACCTAAGTTACTCCCAAAACCTACCACACTTAATGCAAAAAATTTGAAAACTATTATATAGATTTATACATGCGACGGCGTCACTTTACAGTTGTAACGCCACCCGCTCGCCGTCATTAGGGTTTCGTATTGTGCAAGTCGTCGTTGTGACGACATCGCTAAGGATCTATGACGCCATCTGATGATGTCTGACGTCGTCTCTCTTTAAAATCTCTGAGCCGTCACGTGTAGATTTTGGCCTAAAATTCTAGCAAGATTAACAAGTGACGCCGTCAGGTGTTATAATTCTCCAAAACCTTTGAGCCGTCGCTTGATAAATTTGGGCTGAATCGTTGTCTTCAGTTGGAAGTGATGGCATTACCTTATGGGTTGTGACGCCGTCCGGGGCCCTTTTCCAGACAGTTTCGTGACTTGGTCGTTTTCTACGTTTTTTCATCTAACATAGCTCGGTTTTCGGCTTTTGCGTCCCAAGTACCTAAAATATGAAAAACGGTTTTAAGCAATATTTGATCATAAATACATGAGTTTAAGGGTTAAATGACTCCTTAAAAACATAAGTTTTAAATCCTTATCAATGTCAGCCAAAGACCTTTAATGTTTGCTTCTAGTTGCTTTAAATTTGTTGGTGCAGTTAAAGATGTGTGTCACTTGCTCTCAGATGTCTACAACAACAAATTAATTATTATTATTTTATTATTCTTTTGCTTCTTGTTTCAGTTTTCACTGCTGCAGATGAAGATTTGTCTTCGATTGCTGACGGATGTCTTCATTAACAAATTGTTTATTGCTTTAATGTTTATTTAGTTTACTCATCTAATCAGAGCTTTCACGATTTCGCTACTCGGATTGTGAGAGAGTATTAGATGATAAATATGAATCAAGCATGATGAGGAGTTAGTGTCCTTTTGGGTTAAGTTATCCTATGTAGGGTAGAGATCCAGTGAGAAGAAAACGTAAAATGAGAATAACGAGAAATAACTATACCACACATTTGTGATGCATAGACTTGAATTAGATGCATCTCTATTAATTTAGATGCAACCAATAGTTTCGAAAGTGATTTTGAAGTGAAAACGATGTAATGTAGTAATAGCAATAAATTACACCCTAAGGGACGAAAAATATATAGGTTTCACCTAACTTGATGAAATGCATCTAATATATGTATATCTATCTAATTTTTTGTTTAAAAATATATTAGAGTACATCTAAAAGATTAAAGATGCATCTATTTTAATTTAATATATATCTAATGTATGGTTATAATTATTTCCTATCTTTCTCGTTTTAAATTTTTTTTTCTCATTTAATCCAAGTCATTCTATGTACATATGCATTTTAAATAGGTGACAAATACAAACAACACTTCATGAGGGTTATCGTGCCTCTTATTAAAAAATATAAAAGAATCGATCAGATTATATATAGCTCAATAGCTGGCGACAAATATGATTTCATGCAAGGATTACAAAAGCATCTAACGAAAGTGGTTTTTGTCGAGTTCTTTAGGTTTTCGTCGTGGTTTTTAGTGGGGATTTTTGAGGTGTTAGCTAAGTTTCAGTGTCATATACGATATTATGGTGGAATTTAATCTTAAGCTCCATGCTAGATTCAAGAACTTTTCCGTTCTAAAAAAGACTTCAATAATATATAAATGGAGTACGTAAAGATAAATACGTGGAACGTAGACAAGACGGTCACTACAAAAATATCTCTATTCTCCACACTTATTTTCTACGGTATCGCTTTCAAGTGTGGACATTTTTATATGGATAATAATTTTCTACACTAATATGTGTCACAAATATTTTAAAATTAATCGCATATATAAGTGTGTGCAATTCTGATAAAGCTACACTTATATATGTAGCAAATGTTTCCACACTTTTTATTATAAACATTTTTGCAATTTTGCCACACTTTTAGGTGTGGACATTCAAAAAAATTTCCACACTTTTAACTATAGAAATTTGGATAATATCTCCACACTTATATATGTAGAATAATTTATTACACCCATTATTACCGCACATGAGAAAATGTGGAATCAATAATTTTACACATTTTAATTGTGGCCAATTGGCCTTTAAAATGTGGAGAATTCAACTAGTTTTTTGTAGTGAGTCAAAAAAACGAGATGAAAAAAAGATAAGAGCACCCGGTGTCCACTTCGTCTTCGCCTTCGTCGTCCACTCTGGCAGTTCGTCGAGCCTCGTTGTGACACCGGGGTGTCTCGCCAAGCCTCGTCGTTGGCAATGAAATCGTGGGCACGACGAGTAAGGATTTCTGACAAAAGTGGATTATACCGTTTATGTGTGTTATTAGTGTGTGTTTGTATTGTTGTGTGTGTTTGTTAGTGTGTGTAATCAAGGAGGAAGAAGAAGCGAGGAAGAAGAAGCAGGTAAAGTTTGTTTTTTTTTTTTTTTTTTTTTTGGATAATAAGTTGTGAATCTGAGGTGTGTTTGTGTGTGTGTAGTGTGTGTGTATTTTGGGAAGAAGAAGGGAACAAGAAGAACAATAGGTTTTTTTTTTTTTTTTTTTTTTTTTTTTTTTTAATTTATAACTTTTTTAGTATAAATTGTATTTTTTTTAATAAAATGAATTTAGTTTATTTGAAATTGAATAAAAAAATAAAGTGGTAGTGGTGGGCCCTAATGAAGAGGTTGAGGTTTGTTATGAGTGAGGAGGGGTTTGTTGTGGTTAGTTGTGAAAAATGAGATCTTGATGTGGTACTGAGTTGTGTGACTAACCTCCCTTCATTTGACACCTAGTGCTCTAAGAATCACAAGAACCATTATTTTAATCCTAAATGAACTCATGAATCACACCGTGATCATAACCGATAAAAAAAAGTCTATAAATAGACTAGACAAGTTATAGTAGTACCTCACAACATCATAAACAAACACTTTACTTCCTTAAATAATTTTGATCATGAACAATATGTATGCAATTGTGTTGTTTCTCGTTGTAATCACGAGTACGAGTTCCACTTTGTGTGTTTCCTCAAACAATGAAGGTGATCAGGAGATTTTCATGGTTGTGGACGATCAAACGACCATGCATGATATTGATGCAGGAATAGGGATGACTAAGGTACGTTGCATGCATTATAATGTTCAATGTTGCAAAAATCGGTCAACTCGGCCGATTAATCGCCGATTAATCGTTAATCGGCCGAGTACTTTGTCGATTTTTGAAAATCGGTCGAAAAATCGGCCTAGGAAAAAAAGCGACACTAAGTAGTCAAAAAATCGGCCGATTAATCGGCCGAATCGGTAAAAAATCATCCGAATCGGTCAAAAATCGGCTGAATCGAGCAAATCGGTCATTTAAAAAAAAATAAAAAAATTAGGCATTCTACTTAATTTGGGGATCGTATATTTCACTTATAACGCACAATGGGCATCATAATCAGAATTGGAGCCATTTATTGAGGTTTGGAAACATAGCAGGCTTGGAATCGGTTAGGATTTTTAGTTTGGTCTCTAGAAATACCAAAACATTGCAGGCAATGCCAATCCGATTAATCCTGACTTGACCGATTACTCGCTGCAGGGTGGTCGACCACCCGACTACCGATTCACAATTTTTGCAACATTGATAATGTTAGACTGTTACTTAATAAAGTAATTGCTAAAGCTAAAGAGAGATGCATGCGCTAACATTAGTATTTCATGTATTCTTAGCAAACCTCCTTCACTTAGCTCTCAGGTGAAATTAAGAAACCAAACTAGGCAAAGATGCCTAAAAATTTGAATAATGTTATCTTCTACCGTCCCTTTGTGCAGATCAATCCAGTTCAACTTGGGAAGTTCCTATTGGAAGACGGGACGATATTGAATCTTTCTCGGAAATCCCAGAATATTATTTGTATAGGTCCTGACCAGCCGTGCGGGGCGTTTGATTGGTGCTGTGAAGGGCTATATTGCGTTGATGGTCCTTTTAATGGAAGATGTCATATCAATGAAAACTGTGTTGCTATGGGTAACCCATGCGCCATGCTCAGCACGCCATGTTGCTATCCCTCCACATGCAGCGGACTTACCAGAGGCAGCACTTGTGTCTAGTTTAGTTAACAGAGGCATGCATGTTAAACAAGCCTGCCGATATTGTTGGCTTGCTATATATAATTATGTGTGTGTGGTAATAAGGCAGGCATGCAGATATAGTGTGCCGTGTACCATCTACAATAATATATATAACATATCAATGACGTGACAACGTTGTTGATATGGGTTCGAATTCCCGTGGTATGTAATTTGTTATTGTGTTTAATGAAATATGCATTGCACTACTGTTTCTATTTTGGCAATGTCGAAAGTAACATTTAATTATATGCATGGACACTATATTGTATCTTCACTGTGTTAAATAATGCAATTGATCGAGATTTATCGAAACAATGTAGATAAAACTATACACTTGCCTTTCAACATGCTAAAATTTTGAAGCACTCATACATGTATCTGCTCACAAACGTGTTACGCGTTTCCATGTTATAGATAGTAGATGTCTATGTGACTAAAAAGGTAAAAAGGTGAGTTGTAAACGTTCGAGCTCTCATTAAATCGGATTAGGAGTGGGAGGTTCAAACTTGGAGCTAACATCCACTACAAAAAAAAGTTGAATTCTCCACACTTATTTCTCCACGGTATAGTCAAGTGTGGATTTTTTTTTATATGAATCATAATTTTGCTACATTTTTAGGTGTCACAAATTTATTAAAAAATATTCCACGTATATAAGTGTGGACAATTACAATAACGCTACACTTATAATTGAAGTAAAACAAATTCTTAAAATGCCACACTTATAAGTGTAAAAAAACACTTTAAAAATGCTACACTTATAAATGTAATAAAAAATAACTAAAAAAAACTACACTTTTAAAAAAAACCACACTTGTTAGAGAATTATCCACATAAAAAAAAAAGCTCACTTATCCATCCTTATAAAAGTAAAATTAGTAGCTTTATATCTTTATAAAAAAAAGGTACCGTGAATTTTTTAACCGACGTATAAAGATATAAAATTAGTACCGAAAGGCTCACTTACAAATTTATGAAATTAGTTACCAATCTCTTATCCATAAAATAAAATATCTTCTCCACACTTAAAATAAAATAAAATAAAATTAAAATAACAATCTTATCAATCTCTTATCTTCGCCTACTGTTACACTTACATCTCTTATTACTGTTACAATCAGAAAATCGTTGCCGTGGTTTCGTAATCATCTTTGCCGTGGTTTCGTAATCATCAGGTGAATCGTTGCCGTGGTTTCGTAATCATCGCTGTGGATCTGTAATCGCCGTGGTTTTGCAATCGTCTCCGTGGATCTGTAATTGCCGTTCATTACTGTTCCGATCATCTGGTCATCAATGCGTTTTGGTTGCTTAAGCTTACAGTACATGTTGCTTAATGCGTTTTATTTATAAAGTTTTGATACTTTGCTTATTATTATGTTTGCTGTTTGAAACGTGTATGATTATTGCTGTTAAACTGTGTTTGTTTTAGTTTACAGGTAAAAATTAGTTTAAGTTGTTGATGATGATGTGTTTCGTGTTTGTTTTGATATAGTTTACATTTTTAGATTTAAATCCTTATTGTTTTGCAACAAAATTTGATGAATGTATTCTGTTTGTTGTGTTGATGATGCTTTTTGGTTTAACGTTTCGCTGGATAGCAAGATATCATAGCTTATTCATGTTTAGATGGTGTTAATTTGTTTATATATTTTTGTGTTTTACTGAACGAGGCTTTTGCTTATTCAAACTTGCTAAAACAACTAGATTAGTCCTACTTTTATTGCGCGAAGATGTCATATGGTGAAAAACTTTGTTTCGTTAGTATACTTTTGTGAGCCGGTTAAGGTCAAGCTTGAAAGCTTTGAGTTCAATTTGAGATTAAGCAAGTTACGATGTTTGTGGAAATCTATGGCACGTGAAAAACTTTGTTTCGTTAGTATACTTTTGTTTGTTTAGCATGTTTATGATAGGTTGCTAATAATGAGTTAGAAGTGCCTTCTTAGCTCGACAAGGACTAAGCGTTTCATTAGATCTTTAAGTTTTGCAAAGCATTTGTATCGTATATTAACTTAATGGTATGTTATAAACATTTATTACTTGTTTAGGTAAATCAATATGATGGACAAAAGTTGGATCAACGCACACATAAAAAGCATTACTTATAGAAAAGGAGTCGAGTATTTTATTAATTTTGCTCGTGCTAGAGACATAAGAGGATCAATTATATGTCCTTGCCTTAGATGTTGTAATGATGAATTATTGGAAGTAGACGAGGTTCATGAACACTTATTGCGTTATGGTTTTTTACCTGGGTACACAATATGGACTATTCATGGGAGCTTGCTACTCCCAACATCTCCGTCTCACTAGCGCTCATGAAACTTCGTTTGTTGAAGACGACATGATAGGGTTGGTCCGGGATGCCTTTGGTTTAAGTTCTTTTCCTTGAATCATGAAAACACGGAGAAGCGAGGCTTGATGGCGAAGTAGATGAATCTGCCGAAACAAGTGATCACAATGTCGAGGATATTCCTTATAAAAAATTGCTAGAACAGTGTGACAAAGAATTGTATCCCGGCTGCAAGTTTTCTAGTTTGTCTTTTACTTTACGCTTATATCACATTAAATGTATCGGTGGCATATCCAACAAGACTTTTGGTATGTTGCTAGAGCTTTTACGAGATGCCTTTCCTCACATCACATCATTACCATCATCTGTTAACCAAACCAAAAAATTAACTAATGATTTGGGGCTTGGATACAAAAAAATCCATGCATGTCCTAATGATTGCATGCTATATTGGGATAAGAGCGAGGGTGAACAATCATGTCATACTTGTAAAGCTTCCCGATATAGAGATGATATTGGTGATCAATCGGGGGAAAGTTCAAAATCACACAAGTCCAAAAAGCCAGCAAAAGTCTTGCGTTATTTTCCTTTAATTCCGAGACTGAAAAGGCTATACATGTGTGAGAAAACTGCGAAGGACATGAGGTGGCATGACACGGGTCGAACAAAAGATGGGAAGTTAAGGCACCCGGCAGATGGTCTTGCTTGGAAGGCGTTTAATGATCGATATGAACAATTTATTCTGTCGTGATATTGAAACAGCTAATTGGAAGATGTTTCGGTCTAAAGCAACAATGGAACAACATTCAAAAAGGTATACACAGAACAAGAATAATTCCACACTCATGGAATCACATATGCAAACTGTTGGTAACTTACATGATGACTCACATCGCCCATCATCTTTACTCCCAAACTTTTCCGCCCACCTTTTTGTTCTACTATCCAACAAAACCCTTTTTCATCGTCATCTTCTGCTGAGTTTCAATCCGCACTATCCAATCCAACCACTTATAATCCAAATTTGTATGATTCTATGATGCACCATTCCACATTGTCATCATATTCTAAACCACCATCATATCCCAAACCACCAGCATCCGATCCTACGCTGCATCAGTCCACATCTTCATCATATTCTAAACCACCAACATCCGATCCTACGCTGCATCAGTCCACATCTTCATCATATTCTAAACCACCAAAGATCCGATCCTACGCCGCATCGCCCACATCTTCATCATATTCTAAACCACCAACATCCGAGCCTAAGTTGCACCATCACATCGTTTAATCAACCTTCATCTTCTAGGACTAGTTTACATCGGTCCTCCTCGCCTTTTACTCGGCCAAGATGATGAAGTTGAATATGAAGATGAAGATCAAACCGATGAGGAAGAGGCAAAGGAGGTAGAAATAGTAGGTAAGTATATAAACATACTAGTAATTAGTTATTATTTCGCAAATTCCATCCTAACAATGGGTGGTGATTTTTTTTGTAGATGAGTATGGGAGTATTCTTAGGACACAAAAGATGACAAAGAAAAGATGTGTATAAGCTAAGAGAGGTGAAAAAGTTCTCGCTCATGTTAATGATACTTTTCAACTAATCAAGGGTGCAACCACCGTGTGCACAAGGTTCATGACCTTATACGAGACAACCAATCTGTGTCCACCGAAGCTAAAGATTGGAGAGAAATAAAAGCTCGTTGTGGTGTATTGCTTTGGGAGAACTTGGGTAATTTCTTCTAAAACACTTATCTTTATTGTTCATAACAATGAAGGTCATTGATATCTCCTCTTTATTATGTTTTTTGGCGGAAATTCACTTGCCTCAACATAGTGGTGTTGACGATGTACTTTTGCTATGTTTGGTGGAAAAGTCGATCACAAAATATAGATTTAAAATGAAAATCGCTTCGTTAGGCGCCCAAAACTAGATGAAGCTAACAATGTTGGTATTAATGGTGCACAAGAAGGAACATATACCAAGATGAGCTTCGCAAGCACTTGATCTTATTGATGCACCGCCAAACTTTCTTCATCACCAGCAGGAGTTATATAAAGTAATGGAGAACACCTATGGCGAAGGTACCGTTTCTTTTCCTCATATTAACAAACTATTTTTACCAAGTGTTTTGTAATGACTTTTTCTATATCGAATCGAATTGTAGAAACTATCACAACAGGGAAGAAAGCAAAATCTGCGCAATTTCATACTCACAGAACGGGTGCAACTAGTTTTGCGCGAAAACGTGACCGATTTGTGAGTACTCTGAAAGCATTCTCGTTTAAATTGTTCTTTAAGTTGATATGTATGGTTAAGTTTATACATATTTAGTGGTTAAGGGGTATTTGGACTTGTTTATTGAAATTGCTTCCTACTTACTGTTTTTTTTAGTATAGTAGTATGGAAGCAATTTCAATCTGCTTGATCAAAAGAACATATTTCACCAACATTTAAGCAGTTTAAATAAGCTCGAGGTCGAGCTCAGCTTGGCTCTTTTGCAGCCCTGGTTATCAAACTAGTATCTGTCATATAAGTTAGCTTATACCGCCCCTGAAAAATAAGCTGAGTATCTGCCCAAATTAGTTATCTGTTATAATATCACCCCTCTTAAAATACTAGAACAAATTAGTTATGGTTATGTTGTTATAATTGTAGGGTCTGGGATACATCATTAAGTTATCTGTCATATTGAGATAAGGGAATAAACTTATGCTTAAGCTCCAAATTTGGAGCTTTTTGAGAATGTTTAAGTTAAAGCTGACCCAAACGCTTCCTTGCTTGCTTTTGGTCTTGAAGAAGGTCCATTGAAGCGTTCAATCTATATTGTATATGATGTCCTTTAGTCATTTTGTGCCAATATGTTGGCCCAGACTCCCAGGTCCCCATGCTTCAAAGATATAGCCGTAATCATTACCCCCTTTGAAAAGTCTGTCTTGTCTTGTAAACACTATAATTGTAGGGTCTGGGATACATCATCAAGTTGCCTTAATCGTATAATTATTAGGAGATCTGGAAGACTATAATTGTGATCTAAATAAATTTTTGTGAGTAGCATTGGACCAGAACTACTATACAGTAACTAATCATTTTTTGGTTCATTCTGAATTTCATATATAATAACTTGAGAAATTTAGATTTAAGGGGTGTTATCTTGTACTTAATGTGCAGAAAACGAAGTACAAGAGAGAACCTAACAGGATTGAGAGTTTTGACTTGTCATATCAATCAAACGATGGATCATATATTCACGACATGTCGAGAGAGTTCAGGGTATACATACATTTACAGAATTTGTACATTTATTATTACTCATCTTTATATTTGATCTTATATTGCTAATGTTTTAGGAGCGAGCACGTGAAGAGATGAATAAAAAGGAGTTAGAAATTGGCAATTCAAGACCTGTTGATGATGAAGTGCGGTCAGAGATTGCAGACGCT
Source organism: Chrysanthemum lavandulifolium (assembly GCA_022545495.1). Classification (NCBI taxonomy): domain Eukaryota; kingdom Viridiplantae; phylum Streptophyta; class Magnoliopsida; order Asterales; family Asteraceae; genus Chrysanthemum; species Chrysanthemum lavandulifolium. The sequence goes on along the minus strand of CM040238.1, from coordinate 226,850,341 downwards.
GTAATGTTTGATCTTATTGGTCCGATAAGCTCGGACAAGCATTTGGTTTGGGACCGGAGTTACAAAATCTAAAGTCACCAAGTTCGCTTTTGATTTACGAAGAGCAAGAAAAGAAAGTTTAATGGATCAAACCGCTCATCTGTTAGAAAGTTGAATCACAAGGTAGGCATATAGAGTCACAAAACAATCAAATGAAGATTATGGCAAAAGATCTTGTGACCTTAAAGAGAGGTGAAATTTTAACGATCGCACTAAAGAGCTATATGGTCTTGGAGCTACAAAGATATGATCTTTGAAGACGTACTCAAGCACACAGTTAGACTTTGAGCCTTATTTTATTTGCTTGTTTGTTAATTAGAAGCTATAGGATTAGTAAGGAGTAGTTGGGATGTAGGCTTTTAGAAGTTAATCTCGCTTAAGTTAGTGTTTCAAATTTTTATTTGTGCTTAATCTAGTATGCACATAGGCTCCATTAGTCATTGTAATGATTGGGTAAGTTTAGAGCTTATAAGTTTTATTTTAGCTAATTTGATTAGTAGTCAATTTCCTTAGATTGCCTTAGACTAGCTTTTATTTGACTGCAAAAGCTTTTACATCCTTAATCTGTTATTACATCAGTTACCTCTCTTTTCCCAATTCACTTATAGTTTTGATTTTTAATTTCCTTATTTTGCATCTAAATCAGCTGAATTTCTGGATATAAGGACTTTTGTTGATGGTTGTTAACATGCCAATTTTACTTTATTTTTATGATTTTTTAAGCTAGTTAATTAGTGCTTAAAGTAGAGCTTTAGGTCATTTGGCATAGGGAAGTTTGAATCGATTTTATGCTTAAATGCTTTTAGCTTGTGCTCATAGGATCCATATTAGTTGCGTAGCTTATTCTCGATAGTTTAGGTTAGTTTAGCTTGTGGTAGCTTATTGTAGCTTTTAGTGGCCTTAAGCTTATTATCTTATTGCTTTCTATAACAGCTTGTGTGCCCAAATCATATTTCCCGCAATCAAAAGTTGATGAGTGTCCCAACTGTAGCTTTGATAAACTGTTTAATAAAGCTATTGATTTATATCACTTGAATGATCACATTCAGAGCACGAGCAACAACACGAGCAAAGAACACCACCACCACCAAAACAACAGAGCAGAACAAAGAACACCACCACCGAATCACCAGTGCCTTTGGCAAAATGTGGCAAAATTTGTGGCAAACACCGGTATACCACATTCGTCTCAAGGGTAGAATAAGTGTAGAAAATCAAAATGTGTTTACTCACCGTTAATTGGTCTTCATCACATGTTACTAGAAAACATGCATTGACTAATGTAAGAAATTTGATATTTTTCCCGCATTAGAAGCAAATACTAATGTGTCTTGTTACGTTACACAGGCTGTACCACATTCCTGCATTAGAAGCAGTGGTATCAATCAATAATACATTTGATATTTGTGTCTAATGTGTACTATTACCTACCATTTGATATTTTTGCTGCATTTTTCCACACTTTTAATTTTCCACACTTTTAGGTGTGAAAGAGGAAATTGTCCACACTTTTAGGTGTGAATATTTAACAATGTTGCCACACTTTTAATTGTAAGCATCTTTTTGCAATTTTGCCACACTTTTAAGTGTGGATATTCAAAGAATTTTTCCACACTTTTAACCATAGACATTTGGATAATATCTTCACACTTATGTGTGTAGGAAAATTTGTCACACCCATTATTACCACACATGAGTAAGTGTGGCATTTATAATTTTACACATTTTTAACCGTGGCCAATTGGCCTTTATAATGTGGCAAATTGAACTTGTTTTTTGTAGTGATCGCTAAGTTTAAAAGATCGCATTCGAATTCAATGCAAGGATGTAACAAAGTGGTGTGGGGGTTTGCATATCACGTCCAAGTCGAATCAATACCGACTGTTAACCTTTTGTATCTTCGATAACCGGAAGGTTACAAAATCCGCTGACTCAATTTGTTAATTGGGTGAATTAGTTCGTTTTTGCCAGTGACGATGATGGTCCTGATCCTCTGATGACTCACTCGCGGAACAGAGATAGAGATGGTGACATTTCAATTACAAAACATTGTACTCCACTCTTTCATATTTTGATCGTTGTGGTTAAATTTTTTGACATGCAGAAATTGAGAAGTCTGGTACATAACTTGAGCCTGCAGGGTAGTGATCAAAATCTGTACGTGTATAATATGTGGAAGTGTGTTATCCAGCTGCACATGCCGGTGATAATTTAGTCTTGAAGCTAGAACTAAATAGGGTATAGTTCAATCCGAAATTAGATGTCGTCTAGGTACCTATGATGACATGTGCATAACGCAAGGAGGATTAGGCAGAATTAATAGAGATCATTCTTAGTTATGTAAATAGCAGGATTATTACATGTAACTTAATTGTGTGTTTGTTTAAAATTCATAAATATATCTTGGGTCTCTATACCCGCCTAGACAAATATGTGCACATTGAACTACTAGAAAGCCTAGAAGCGGCTACCTACGAAACATCACACCTAAACTCAGAGGCAAATATGTACACGTGCGACTAACAAATAATTATCTAGAAAAACCAGAAGGGAAAAACTACCCTGCAGAAGGATAACAACTCAGGCTATATACTCAGCTATAACACCTTGGTCAGTCAAGAAGTAAAAAGGTACGTCGTGTTTCTAGAAGGGAGCATATTATTGTCTCCCACATTGTCCTTGTGTCATGCATGTGAGCCGAACTACAACGTTGATAACCTCTTGTAGTAAAATATAATTCACGTATCATCAAAAGTGGCTAGGATAATGTTTTCCACGTACCAAAATTAAAGTGTTTCGTTGATATATAAAGTGTTGTCATTGCTTGGTTTTTGTATATGAAAGTGTCGTACTTGATTGCGAAAAGTGTTGCTTTAGGCTTAATGCAACGTTGCCTAAGGCAACACTTCAAAAATGTCGCATTACCTATAATGCAACACTTTCAAGGCATAATACAACAGTTTACGAGTGTTGCCTTAGGGTCATTCTGTAGTAATGCTTACCAAAGAAGATGAGATTAAGTTGAAATATCGTATTCTCTCAATGAAAAACGAAAAAAGAGACTCGATCTAAAACAAAAATAGTAAATATCACTGTCTCAAAATGACATCATTCCCCAATATGTTCTTCTCCCTTCTTCTGGTCAGTGATCTTTGTTATTCTTCTTCAAAACTTAATAGGAGCAAGTTCTTTATTCAATCTCCTGAGGTGAATGTTGCACAACTAAAAAACGATCCATTGTTTTAGAAAAACTACATTTCATGAGCCAAGTCCGTCCCTGAGTGAAGTCTAACATATATTAATAATTACTATGTTAAACACTTGTATGTTCTCAAATTTAACATATATTAATAATTACTATGTTAAACACTTGTATGTTAAACTAATTACGGGCGCAACTTGGCTACTTTTCTTTTTTTTTTAAGCGAAAAATTATACATCAAACTATCAACAAATTCACAAAACAAACCAACAAAATTGGATGGTTAACTTTATCTCCTACAAGTTAGCATGATCACTAGCTATCCGTAAATGTTAGCTACTTGTCAGTTAACTGTGATGAGGGATTATGGCAATCTTCACTCAGTATACAACAGAAGTGAGAGACACATGTATAAATGGCGAAAAGTAAAATAAGTTGACCATGTTGTATGTACTTACACATTTAACTTATTCTACGTAACAAATGTGTCTATTGCATTGTCGTTCGTAGCCTCATTATTAATCAATTGGTAACTGGCTAACAATACTTTATATACTTACATGTTTGTGGTCTTTTTATTAAAAGGTTTATATGAACTTCTTCGAGTTTGAATTTTGTGATGAGAGTACATATTATATATTATCAAACCTTAAAAAAAACAAACCCAATTTCATAACTTGTTTATTGCGGTGTCGTTCTAGTGATACTTAATATACCTAATTTCACAACTTTAGAGTAATTTAAATCCAAATTTTTTAACTAATATCAACATCAACAATAGAATCAAGTAATCAATCACTGAAATTATTATACCTAATCTATAAGAATTATTGAGATAAGAAGATATTATAAAATATTCATTAAGCAAATGCAACAATGAAAGAAATTGAAATCTGAAGAACGATCTTTGACATTTGTGCCCTTTATCTGGTTGAGAATTTGTAGCTTCTACAATGCAATATCAATTGTTTCTAGTCTGATTTATTTATAGAAAGGCGTCATTCTCATTTTATCTTAGATCGGTGTACCTATGCATATCCTAGTTGCCTCATCCAGCCGACTGTGTCAATCATTTTTTGTTTGTGTGTTTTTGCTTATATAACGAACTTATGTTAAATTTAATATTTTATTTTATTCCTTATAAGCTTATCAAGTTAAGCTTATAGCTTATGTATGTCAGAAATTGTAATTCTCCAAAGGTATTGCATTCTTATCAATCGATATTTATAATAACAAATTAAATAGAAACCTTAATGGGCCCTCTCCCCATAAATCAGGCTTTGGCTTACTATATATCTCTAATACTCTCGCGCAGTTTGAGCGACGAAATCAAAAATCTTAATATTGGAGAAGTAAACATATACATAAATAGTATTCATATGTAACTGTAGAGATGAACTACGAGTCTCAAAGTCGCTTCAAACTAATACAATATATTTGAAGTCTTGGTTTTATAGATGTGTGGTGCAACATGGTTATGGTAACATACGATCATACTATTATTTGCGAAAATGTGACCAGATAGTAAACAAATTTCACCATCATTCAACATTCACCACGCAAGTTCCAATTTTGATTCAATGTTATGAATATATATATATATATATATATATATATATATATATATATATATATATATATATATATATATATATATATATATATATATATATATATATATATATATATATATATATATATACAGTGCGCTCTACGCAGCATCTAATATTAGATACAAGACTTTACAATGACCATTTTAAACCAATCTAAACCCTTGGATCATTTGATCAATGGTTAATAATCCTTGATGGCATTTATGTAAATAATTTATTTTTTTTTTTGGCTGGAAATCTAGTAGTAAGGGTATGATAGTAAAAAACCATATCTACTTTCTTTTAGATTTTTTTTATTAAAAACGTTTTTTAATTTTAATTAAATTTTAGGAAGTTGAAATTTAAAATTTCAATAATTTTTAATGTTCTTCATCGTTTTTTTTTTTTTTTTTTTTTTTGAGTTGTGCATATATGCACCTTTCCATTTTATGAATATCAAACAATATTTTCAATTATGGCCACGTTACACGTCAATAACATTTAGCATTCAATTCTTTAAAATTCAAACTATGAAACGAAAATATATACGTTATGTATAAATTTGATATCTCATGAAATACAATTCATAAACAAATGTCAAACAGAAAAAACAAATACATTTTATAGACTATACATGTGTGCACTCTCATGAGTCATGATCTATTGTATATACGTATATTCAAATTCGCCAAATGTACTTGTATCTTATTATGCGGTTGTGGCTTTACATCTTTGTCATGATCAAAAACACGCGTCTCTTCCAAAACATATGCAAGACACTTCACTTTCTCATCAAATTCATTGAACACGAAGTCTTCCAGGAACATATGTAAGACGCTTTACTTTCTCATCAAATTCATTAGAAATGATGTACTTGTTGAAAACACATGTGCACTCCTTGTATTGGTATTGCTCCTCATCTTTAGCATACATGTTCAATACCTGAAATTATAAACACTTATTATTATTTTTATTAAGAACAACTAGAATGTGCATATGCCCAATCTAAACAAAAACACACAACTTAAAACATATATGCATACCACTTTCATTGATTTTATACCGGCCACAAAACACATATGCACCCTTTTGCTTGTTTTTAGTTACGAAGAAGATTTTGCATTAGATAAAAAGAAATCAAACATTATGTGAGTCACTAACACATGTTATTTGTACGTATGTAATTTAAAAAAAGTGGTTCACATATTACTGACTATTGTAAGCAAAAGCAAAACCAAAACATAAAATGGAACTGGATAATGCCGTTTAATAATCATATTAGTTGTCCAACTTGACCAAGAGGCCTGGCTCTGTGGTAGGTTGGTACCGGTGAGTAAATTAAGGTGCTCGGTTTCTTAATGAAATTATGGGTCCAATCCAAGTATCACATGAAACAGATGTCTACTGTGTAAGAAAAAAACATTGATCAAATTTTGATAGCAGGTGTATAAGAACCAAATGTTGAGTAAATAGTTCATGAATCATCAAGTAACAATAACAGCGAAAAAAATCACAAACCTCAACAGGTCTCTGCAACCAACCCAACCAATTACCAAGTTCATTCAAATCATATGCAATTATATCAACCTAAAACACCTATGCACCATCCAAAGAATTTTATATTAACCTCAAAACATATATGCACACACTTGTATTGATATTATATGAACCTTACAACACATATGCACGCTCAAAAATAGCTCAAAAATATCCGGAACCAATCAAATTGCACGGTACCAATGCGGAAAATCCCGGTTTCAATACCGAAATACAAAAGCTTTTTTCTCCTAATTAATCCCGTAATCTAAAAAGACAGTGCAACCTTTAAATTAATGTAAACGAAAACATAAATGATGACATGGTCCTTCAACATAATAAACCGTTCATATAAAACTACATACTCGTAACTAAGCATTTTAAGCAAACAAAAAATCAACTTTGTGTTAGTGCATACTAAAACGGTACCCATCCCCGATTTAGTACCGGTTTATCCAACCCGGTACGGAACCGATACGGTACAGTATACCCTCGGTTCCGGGAGCGAGATTGCATATTTTGGTCGGGAAAAATCCGATACTATAGAAACGATGCCGGTTCGGTACTAAAATAGTATCGTGCTCATCCCTACCTTAAATGAACCAAAGAAAACAAACATAAAACATGTCTATTTTTATTTTATATACAGATCTAAAGATATAATACCAAATCTCTTGCAACCAATGAAAACCAGTCAAACCACAAAATAGTCAAAGCTTAGCATCTTGATAAAAATTATGGATTGATTAGATAAAAAAAGTTTACCTGTTCACAGAATTGAAAAACATACGGACATTAACTCGACTTATCATCATCGAACATTTTACTTATTCATCTTTTGTGATTGCGACTTGATTATTCGGCTGCGACTATTAAATTCAACCCTGGACAAACTTGAGATTGCGATTTCATTAAGGTAATTGTTGTGGTGAATGATAAAGGTGAATTAGGTCCGGAGAGGTGAGAGAGAAAGAGGCGACATATTAGATATTAGATCTGAGAGGAGAGCAGAAAGTGGTGGGCGCTTTTGATTTTTGGGGCGAGTTTCTAGCACTTTTAGGATATATACGATTATCTTAATTATTATTGATATATTGAAATACCATAAATACCCTTAAAAATAAGATGATTTAAATAAATGAAAAGTAATTTATTAAATTCGATTGGTCAAAAGCTGATCAGAAAGATCAGATATAAGATTAGTCTTGTATAGAATACATCACTATATATATATATATATGAGGATAATGGCTATAATTTTGTAGCCAAATTACCTACAATCCCTCATATAAAATACATAACCAATGAATCATGGCCCACAAAAATAATCAAGACACACAAAAAAGTTAATCAAGACCCACATTTATCACACAAATTGTAGCTAATATATTCCATATATATATATATATATATATATATATATATATATATATATATATATATATATATATATATATATATATATATATATATATATATATATATATAAGGATCGGGTGGATTATATTTTAAGAGGATTGTGCGGATAATATCACATTAACATTCAAAAAATAATAATTCAAAAATCAAAAATTTTAAAAAGAAAGAGGACAACAATTTATTAAGAATCGCTAAAAAATTCAGAAAAAAATCATTATCATGGTTAAAAGGTATAATTATATTATGAATTTTGTTAATATCATCAGAATATCAAGTTTTCTTAATATCACTACTAACTAAGGCTAGCGTAGTTTCACAAAGGTTAGCATAGTTTCACCAAGCAGCGATAGATTCTAAACCAGCGATGATATTAAGTTTTTTCTAATATCAAAGTAACTTTTTAAGTAAAATTGTTAATATCACGCTTACTTTTACAAGTTTTCTTAATATCAAAGTTAATTTTTTAATATCACCGTAACTTTTCTTAATATCGTAATAAAAAGGCATAGATATTAAGTAAAATTATTAATATCACAAGATGATTCATAATATCGTTAATATCACGGTAGCACTCATAATAAAAAAAAAAAGTGCTCATAAAAACTGGAAAAATAAAAAATGAAAGAAGATAACAATAGTAAGGATCGCTCAAAAGGAAAAAATTAAAAAATCGTTTACATGGTCATTCTACCGTGAAGGTTAGCGCAAAAAGTCAAGATCGATTCTGGAATGGGCGGTCAGATCAATCCGCACCTCCGCACTAATTAAAAAATCCGCACTGATCCTCACTATATATATATATATATATATATATATATATATATATATATATATATATATATATATATATATATATATATATATATATATATATATATATATATATATATATATATATATATATATATATATATATATATATATATATATAGTATATAAATATATATATATATATATATTGACCGCCAAGATATTCGAGTACTATGCTAACATCACATGCAAGTTCCAGAAAATACTAAAGGGCTAATTCCCAAAGGGACAAAAGTTGGGCATTACGTCACTTGAGGACAAAATAAAGCATCTTCCCAATTTGGTCATATGCGAATGCGAATGTGCGACTCCACCAAAATAGTGACACGTGTCCACCAAAATGTTAGACAACAAGTACTCTTTAATTCCAAGAGGGACAACAAGTACAATGACAACCAATGCCTCGTTTGACTTTGTTATACAAATGTGCGAACGGTGAATGTGCGAACGGTGAATGTGCGAATGTGCGAATGTAACATAACTTTATAGGGAATGCACACATGTAAGGAATCAAATCTTTACAAAATCTATCTTTTATTTTATTGGGAATGAGCAAACGTGTTAATTAGAAAAGCCTTTTATTAGTTTTGCACGTTTTAAAACACACACACATTAAACTTCTTTAACACACATCAAAACTCTTGAAACACATCTTCTTAAACACACCGATCATCTTCTTAAACACACACAGCTAAACTCTTAAACACACACATTGATCATCTTCAACCCCTGATCATCACCAAAATTTTGAAACACTAACAATGTCTTCTAATCCATCGTCATCTAATCCAACACGACCATTTCATGTAAGTTTTATTTTCATTTTCAATTTAGTGTAATTTATTAGGGGTTTTACTTGCATTAGTTTAATTTTGTTACTATTTTGATTTTCAATTAGGTGGTAAATGCTCGGTCACGATCTGAACTAGGTTATCCTTCCGACAAAGATACGTGATAGGTTGGGTTGTAGGAGGATAATTCATTTAACCTGCTTAGAGTACCGTGTTCGGACCGTGGTTAAATATTAGAACAATTGAGCATGATAATCATGTTCTTAATTTCTGCCCAACACCAAAGGAATGTTGAGAATCAAGATTTGATACACCCTTTATTTTTGATGTGGGGACACAGTTTAGAGACGGGTATGAAGGAATTTTGCCTTATCATCGATTTCGATTCGGTAAAATCTCTTTAGACCATTTGCATGATGTCGAATCGAGTTTTTGAAGCGTGTGTTCCCGGTTATGGTTATTTGAAGGTGAGGACCTATTGAGGATGTTGGAGAGTCGATTTCATGCACATAACCGCTGAGGATGTTGTCCGTGTTTGCCTTCTCTTAGCAATGGACTATGTTTTCATGGGTCAAGAGCTAAGGCATGTGATGACCTCGTAAATAGTTGTTTTAGTGACAATTTTGATGCATGGAACTCCTTTCCTTGGGGCGAGATATGTGGTTCAATTTCATGAGCGGATCTATAATCTTGTTTCTAAGAATGTAACCAAGTACATGGAATGTTATGCAAGAGAGGGCGGCCTTCCAAGCAAAGTGTATAACTTGTATGGATTTGCTTTTGCTCAAGGTTAGTATACTTTTGTTTCAAATTATATAATTCAACAATGTTTATGTTTATATATAAGTGAATGCGTTTGTTAGTATACTTTTTCATATGTAAACCGTTAGTCAAATACAATCGCTTTTGACCCACTTTACAACCCATTTGATTTATTGATTTAGAATGCTCGCTTTTGAAACAGTAAAATTCCTTTCATCGCTGGCTAACTGTGTTTACTTTTGTATTTTAAATTCCTCATTATTAGTCGAAATCGGTTGCAATTTTGGATTTTGAGAATTTTGTTGGTGTTTTTCATCAATATATTTTTAGATTAATTTTGATAATTTTCTAAATCAGATTTAGAAGTGTTCAAAGTAGGTTAGTTGTAACAGTTTTAGGTGTTGTAGTATTTTAGATCTTTTATGGTTGGTATGTCTACTTTTGTAAACATTTAGGTGCTGTAACATTTAGGTGGTTTAACATAACCCAAATTGACCCATTTCTATGTAACTGCTTGAAATTGCCAACTCTAAAGTACTATGCATTGCCATCTGTTATATCAGCTGGTTGCTTTCAAGGTCTTTTTCGTGGTATGGATTCTCTCTTGTAAATTCTATGTAACTGGCTCGACAACGTTTGGGACAAGTTTCTCCTATTTTTGTTTGCTTACTTTTGATCTTATCAGATGTCTAAATTAAGATAGCTGGTTAATAAGCTAAAAAGTAGTTTCACAAGTTTTAAGTTTTATTTTTAGTTTCAAAAAGTTGTATGCTGTCAGTTTTTCATTAGTAATTTAGTTAAGATTTTGTAGTGATAAAAATTTTTAAAAAATAAAAATGGTGAGTTAGCTAGTTTGTTTAATCACTGTCAAGAGGAAAAAAATTCAAAAAAATGGTTTACCATGTCTGTTGATGGGTTAAAGTGGGTATATTGGGTAAATTTATGTTCTGTCCATACTCTATGTCTCAACAGCCCTAAGTGTTCAAAGTAGGCTGTTTTTACAAAAAGTGCCCTGTTTCTAAGAACTCAGCATAGAATAGTGGTTAGTTGTAGCTTGTTTGTGTTATTAACAACTCAGCATGTGGTTAGTTTGCAATTGTCTTTTGCTCATTTATGGTTATTATCATTCCATGGTTTTTTTAATCAACATTACCATAGGATTAAATGTTGATTAAGGGTTTCTAAGAACTCAGCATAGAATAGTGGTTAGTTGTAGCTTGTTTGTGTTATTAACAACTCATTTATGGTTATTATCATTCCATGGTTTTTTTGAGTTATTACCAAATTTCCTAAGTCAAAAGTCATATTTTAAAATGTGGTGCCATCTAACATAATGTTTGTTTATATTACAGATTTTTGTTCTTGAAAGCTTTCCCAACTCAAAGTTGTGGTGGGACAAAGATGATACTGTTGTTCCCCAGGGAGTTGCTTGGGGTAATGTCACAGCTTTTCACAAAAGTGATTATGTGAAGCTTTTTGTTACCAAACCACCACCACAAAAAATGGTTCCAACTGCTGCGGAACAAGGTTCAACTTAGTGGATGAGCAGCTTAGAGTATTTCAACAGTCCACAAGCCTCCTGTGCAAGACCCTATAATCCCGTTAAACGGGATAAGATCAAGTCAAGGGTTTCCTGAAAATTTATTCGTGAAGAGGTTCGCACGGAGGTTCATGTCCGCACTGAGGTTCGTACTCAGGTTGTGGAGGAGCATGCTGTTGAAGAAAGCGATAATGATGATTGCCTCAAACACGTGACCAAAAGACAACTTTACAAGAGGATGATTGCTATGGAAGCTTCGTTTAATTCTCGTATAGCTGCTTTAGAGCAAAATAAGCATCCGGCTAATGAAGGAGTTGGTGTTGTTGATGAAGGAGTTGGTGTTGTTGATGAAGGAGTTGGTGTTAACCTTCCAGCTAATGAAGGAGTTGACCGTCCAGCTAATGTTGTTGATGATTCACATGTTAACCTTCCAACAAAGAGGCTGAAAGCGAGAAGCCAATATTGTCATTGAACTATTTGGTGATCTCCCTGAGCCAAACAAAGTGGCGGAAAATGTTCAACATTCAAAGGTGTGTGATGAGCAGGAAACAAAGCAGCCTATGGAAGAGGTTTCCGAAGATAACAACAAAGTTGATGTGGAGCATGAAGCAAAGCAACCTATGGAAGAGTTTTCCAAGATAACAAGAAAGTTGATGTTGAGGAGGAAGCAAAGCGAAGGAAGATTTGGTATTTAAAGACATATATGTTACGACCATCGGACGGTATGCACATTTCTTCCGCATTTGCATAAGTTTAGACCATCATATATAATTAAATTTATTTATTGTTTCGTGATTCAACAAAGGACTTGGAAGATTTGATTGATTTTTCTTCTTCCGGATAATATGGTATGCATATTTCTCTCCGATAATATTATTTAATATCATTATAACTAGTTAATAGTGTATCTTGATATGTATAATTCGTATCTAAGTTTCGTGGATGTAAATGGTTTAGATCCGCAGTTGATGTTGGTGTAACGATGTTGATGCGGAACAAAATTTGGTATGGAAATGTTATGAATTATGTCTTAAGTTTGATTATTAATTGTATAACACATGTTGATTATTAATTGTATAACACTGACCATGAAAATGGTTTTCAGGATTTGAATGGTTTCATGAGCGGTCAGCAGATGGATGTTGGTGGCACAGATAACTCGGGAATTAATGTGGTATGCAATTTCTATTTATTAACTTTCATGATTAACTGGATAAAACTGTTTTTTATATCATTTTTCAGGATTTGAATGGTTTGATCGATGAGCAGATTGATGGTGATTTCACGGATAACTCGGGAGTTGTGGTATGCAAGTTTTAGTACCTAGTTCAATTAATATTTCTTAAATTTCATCATTAAGCTGGATTAAACAGCTTTTGCATCTCATTTTCGTGGATTTGAACTCTTTGTTTGATGAGGCTATGGATGATGATGTTGTAACCGTAAGGGTTCCGTTTGAACGAGAGAAAAGAAGAGCGCCACGTGTCTTCTCCATACACGCCCACCACCTACCACACCAAGAAGGGCTAGAAAGTGTCGACCTAGATCTAAGATCTATAAATCTAAGATACAGTCCCTTGTTGATCCTGATGGAAGTGAGATAAAAGTTGAACCATGGAAAGAGGTACTTATACTTAATTAGTATTCAATTCATTTTTGTTTAAGCTTATGGTAGTTATTAGAAGTCATATAAGTATAGAATTTTCAAGGGCCAGAAGTGTCGTCCTAGATTTATTCTCTTGTTTCAATTGATTTATGTAACGGGTCAAAATGGACAAAAGAAGACTTTTTTTCTACTGTTACCACTTTGCACAATCAGACAAAACAATTTATGTAATCTGGTCAAAATTGACAAAGAAGGCTTTTTAGCACTCCTTGTTAGTATCCTTATTCAAGCCCTTGTTAGTATAGGATTTGGGACTTTTGGTTTAAGTTTGTGGTTTTCCTAGTAGCAGTCCGAATTCAAGCCTAATCTTAAGATTCTTATGGAATTGACCCTTAATTCCTATGACTTTAGGCTTAGTATTACGTGAGTGGATGTAAAATAGAGTTTTTCATCATTTCGCAGAACCGAATCGCACGAAGGTTCCCGACCACCGTAATCAATTGTCATTCGAGACATTAACATGTTATTACGTTCAAGGAAGGACATGAAATTTTGTTTACCTTGGTCAAATGCGAGCTATGCAATACATTTTAATTTTGGTTTAGTGTGCAAGGACGGCACAGAAAGGTGGTTATCCGATTGGTATGTAATTATTACCTACTAATTATCCTCGAAACCGTTTAAATTCCATCTCTCATTTCGCTAATGTAGTTTTCTTCTCTATACTTGTGATATTGCAGCACATTGATGTATGGGTATTGTATATGTGGCAATTTAGACCTGAAGATGCTGATTGGGTGATGGTCGGATCATATTTCAACGCACAGCTTCTTCATAGAGATATACCAATGTATTATGCAAACGGTATTACCTATGGTGTGCCTTGGGTAGCCCCAAATGTTGAAAAGGTACGAAGTAGTCTTTTGGTTTTCAGTTTTCAACTTATTCATTACGGTCAATTAGCATCTTTTAATTACTACATATTGACTACATGTTATGCGCTTGCTATATGGGCATTTTTTTTATTTAGAAATCAGCCCAACTATAAACCTTGTAACAGCTTGTCTAAAAATACCTTGTAACAGGGTTATCTATGAGTCAAAATCTGGTAGTTAGATGGGCATGAAGATTAACTGAATACCATAGGATTAAATGTTGATTAAGGGTTCTGATACTTTTTTTTAAAGGGTTTTGTTTGGAATTAATGGGCATGTCGATCGTAGATTTGGGTTCATTAGAGTTTCATGGTATGTGTAACTTACCCACTGATTCATGTCCAACTAAACCAGCCCAAGTGGCATGGCCCAATTTTTTAGCTTAAGTGAAAAGGAAACACACGCTATACTAGTTGAGTTAGTATAAGTTTGTATTATTTTTGAGAAACTATGAACAATAGGATAACAACGGCTCATGTTTGTCGCAAGGAATAAGTGTCATTGAGTCATTGTTTAAGATATGTGTTGGAGTCGTAATAGGATAAGTGTTTGAGTCAATATGAGAGTATCCCATTACTAGTATTTATATTCGATTGTCAATAATGAAAGTTTCAAGTTTTCCATCTGTTTGATTGATTAGAACGAGTTTGCGCTTTTTCAAACTAAATTCATATCTTTTCGCTTTGTCATTGTTTTTAGAACGAGTTTGCTTTTAATACACCTTTCATATTGTAGGTTTACATTCCGTGAATGAGCCAAATATTCATCGGGCTTTGGCGGTGCTAGACATACGATCGGTGTTGTTACCATATATGACGACCTTCGTGGTCCGGATGAAGAAGGCCGTCCATGGTGGGATACTGGAGGCGAGACTTTTTCAAGGGATATTCCGTTTATCTTGAAGATAGTCGTCATGGCCAAGAAAACATTGATCCACGACTTATTCAATAACCTTCGGTATGCAAAAGATGTGCCATTACAAGGTGGCTATTATGGAGATTGTGGAATTTGGCTATGCATTTTTTTGTACCGCTTGACAAACGGTCTTCCATTGATGGTCGATGATCCCGTTGAATTTGCTCTAGCTTATCGTGAGCAATTGATATCTTTCTATTGGAAATACAAGAAGGTAGAATCAATAGAACCAACAAACCAACGGATGGTTTACATCTAATTTAGGTGTTGTATGTGAAAAACTATTAGGTCTTAATGCTTTAGGTGTTGTAGTAGTTTAGATCTTTTATGGTTGGTATGTCTACTTTTGTAAACATTTAGGTCTCAGTAACATTTAGGTGGTTTAACATAACCCAAATTGACCCATTTCTATGTAACTGGCTTGGCTTGAAATTGCCAACTCTAAAGTACTATGCATTGCCATCTGTTATATCAGCTGGTTGCTTGTAAATTCTATGTTATCTATGTTTAGGAGTTTCTTAGGTTTTTAATATTTCTTAGGTTTAACATAACCCAAATTGACCCATTTAGGAGTTGCTTGTAAATCCATTTACACTTCAGCCAGTGGAGATGGTTAAGTTTGAACTTTGTCGATCTTTAACTTTACGGTAGCATGTTTTTGCTTTGTGCGCGGAAGATTAATATGCAAATAGTAAGAAATGAATCATGAAACTTCTCATGAAATACAACATGCATGATCAAGAGGGACAACAATCTAGATGATAAAAGACTCCTTGCAAATTTTGTATGTTTGCAATAGTGTTGTAAGCATTTGTTGGTTCGCCTAAAGAACCAAGTAATGCTTTTGGTTGCTCTCTCAAAATGCCATGTTGTATGGAATGCCATGAACTCTCTCGACCAAGGTTATTGTACTCTGCCGTAAGATGTAATTAGAGGAGTGCCTTTGTGAAGTTCCCCGCATGGTAATTAAGAACTATAAAATGTTCCAATTTTCATTGAAAGCACTGCTAGGAATGTGATTTTATAACATCTCTTCCTTAACAATTTTTTATCTACCAGTCAATGTGTGAAACAATTTTGCTCTTTCTTTTTTACCTTTTTTTGGTCAAAAAAACACTTCTATAAGTGTGTCAACAAAGTTTAAGAAAAATGACATAATGATCTTGGCAAATTGATTACTTTGTGGTTGAGACTTAATGGTGAGGTCCTTCTTTATAAAACCAAAGAAAGATATTCCTCATTATAAGAATGCCAATTCAAAGATTACATCTCAATCTTTGCAAGAATGTAATTTAAAGTATTAGACCTCTCTTTCTGTATAACTGATAAGGTCAAAGTGCCAATAAGCTAAAAAGCAGTTTTCATTAGCAATTTAGTTAAGATTTTGTAGTGATAAAATTTTTAAAAAAATAAAAATAGTGAGTTAGCTAGCTTGTTTAATCACTGTCAAGAGGAAAAAAATTCAAAAAAATGGTTTACCATGTCTGTTGATGGGTTAAAGTGGGTATATTGGGTGAATGTTTGTTATGTGCATACTCTATGTCTCAACAGCCCTATTTGCAGCTTATTTATAAGATGTAGATAGCCTATTTTTTGGGGCAAAAGTTAGTTGGGTTGTTGTACACTAATTATCCAAAAGCCCATGTTCTAAATCCCTCTCTAGCTTATCTCAAGTAAGCTCCCAAGTAAGCCCCTTGTACCTGTTTTGCTGAACTTCATCAGCATCTAAGTGTTTTTTTGTTTCATGTGCTTATTTAGGTTTAATCTAGCTTATTCAGAATCCTTTAGATGCTTTTAGTGTTTCCTATTTACGTTTACATTGGCACCCGGATACCGAACCACTTTTCGCTGCTATACCTCAACTAAAAGTATATCAGCAAAACAATAAATGCAAAATGTAAATATGATGAATAACGAAAATAAAATCGAGCTACAACAAGATATGATAAACTAAGCACCACATTTTTTCATAGATTAATTGTCGATTACATGAACGTCGCCACTATATATTAGCAGCATCTGAGTACACAAAATTGTAACCCGACAATTATAAATCCACAAAACAGGTACAACTTACCCTAATCCATAAACAAATAGTGAATAAAGAGGAAGGCGATTGTTCATAAACCCTAATCCAACTTACCATATACATAAACAAACACAGCAATCCTAATGTATATCGGTAGCCAAAGAATTACTCTGTAAAACAAAAGCAGTAATTAGACCAATATATGTGTGTTGGAAACATTTAATCGTATAATTACACCATTCGTCCCTAAACTTGTACACACGCATCATGATTAATTAAACTTGGGCGTTTTCATCGCTGGAGGTCCAAAACTATGCTTTTATGCTCTAGACAAGTCCCTTGACCAGGATTGCCAAAGTCAACATGAATTTTCTGGATTTACATCAAGGGTATAATAGACCATTCACAATTTTAACATGCCATAGTTAAAATCTAACCCAACCTTCAACCATATTAGTACCGGCAACACACAAGATTGATCCCTAAAATACAAGCAACACACATTCTACCCAAAGCAAAAAAAATAATAATGACACAAAACGATAAGGGGAAGGCTTTGTTGAGTTCGTTGAGGGAAGAAGACTTCCCAAATGAAAAGGGTTTGGGTGTTAAGAAGGAGAAGAAAGAGGCTGACATCGTGTTATCAAATGTTAACGATTTGGGAAAGAGGATTACAAATCTGAAAATTTTGTTTAAATATCTTAAGGAAAGGAAGGAAATGAAGGAAAAGGATGATAAGGAGAGTTGTGGGTCTAGCTAAGTGTAAGTTTAGATGATAGGAAACTTTGTATTAGTTGTGAACATGAAATCGATCAATAAAAAATTGGGTTCTTATGTAACTAATAATGTTTGGTTGTGCATTGTAACCGCTTGAAATCGTTGCATTTGTTAATAGGTTTGACTTACCCAAGTCATACCACAATAGTAAGTTACAATTTGTGGCCTTTCATAAATTTGTTTGACTTGGGTAAGTCAAAATTCAAGATGTTACAATTTGAGGTATCATGTGTTCGGTCCCAATCACAACACTAACACCAAACCAATTTATTCCTAAACAATACACCATTGTCAATACATTATGATTTATCGCTAAAGCATTTGCATTTTCAACACATATTTTAAACCATCGCCTTTGCTTTCACGATACAAGGGGTGTTTGGTTTCTTGATACAACTTTTGCGATAAAAGGGATGTTTGGTTTCTTGATACAAGGGGATGTTTGGTTTTGCTGATACTAATTAGAAACAATACACCCAATATCACAATACAAGAACAAAATAAATACATAAAACTTAGATGATATTGAAACAACTTGATCAAACCATGACCAACAACCGAACAAAAGATCCAATTTACATACCCCTTTTACCAACCTATATTTCCAAAACTAGCACCCAAATGACCTCATTTATGTACACCCATGAAATACCCAAAATTAAGTCATTATGCTCAGCCATTTTCTTAACATAACCTTCGTTGATTCGAATAGCTTCATCAGTTTCACCAAGAATCTGTATGAATTGAACAAGTAGGTCGGTGTGCTTGGCTTGGGCTTTCCTCAACCCATCCAAACTGTCAAGAGGTATTCCCCGAGGTCCCAAAGCTTCGTTCTCTTCAATCAACTCTCTACGCTTGATGATTCCCCTCTTCAGATGATAAATGCACTGACGAACTAGGTTTCTCAAAAGCCCTTCTTGTGCAGCCTCTTCCCCAAACCACACTGCCATACGATCATTTAAGTTGGATGAACCAGCAATCTCCATGGGTTCATTCAAAATAGGGAAATCTTCCATTGGAAATTGTGTGTGTGTGTGGAAAAAGTGGTGGCTGGGTTTATTGGTTCGTGTGCACAAGTAAATAGCGTCTCAGGGTAGGGGTGTAATCGAGTCAAGCCGAGCTCGAGCTTGACAAGGCTTGAGCTTGGCTTGAGACAAAAATAGTAGGCTTGAGCTTGGCTTGATAGCTTGTCAAGCTTTAATCATTAAGGCTTGAGCTTGGCTTGAATAGGTTTCGAGCAAAGCTTGAGCTTGGCTTGAAAAGCTTGAATGTATACAAAAATATTGTATTTGATAGACAAAGTCATCAAAATATATATATTTATAAAGTAATACAAACTAAAACCACATTTGAAAACCAAATTAAATTAATTTAACAGTAATAAAACCAATAATAACATTTTTGCATTAAGTCCAACATTAGAATGAAACATAAGCCAAAGTACTAATTAATGTTGTCATCGATATACTAAGTATAAACAAAAGCTAAAATTATCTGATAGTAGTATATATTTTAGTCTTTTAATATTCACGATTCATAACTAGAAACTTGTATTTGCTTTTAGATATAAAGCAAGTAAGTAACATCATTGGTCTAAGATATCGCTGTTACAAATAATTACAACTTTATTTACCATATAAAAGTTCTTCACAAGTATATTAAATAATTTTTATGAAGTAAATCCTTATAATTAGAACAATATTCAAATTAACCCTAATTACTTATATGAGTTTAATATAAAAAGATATATATACTAAGGCTTGATAAAAGCTTGATAAAATCTCGAGCCAAGCTATTAAAAGCTTGAGCTTGGCTTGTTATATGTTTCGAGCCAATTTATAGGGATTGAGCTTGGGCTTGAGCTTGATAAAAGCTTGGCTTGATCAAGTCAAGCTCGAGCTCGAGCTCGAGTTGCTTGATAAAAGCTTGGCTTGATTGCAGCCCTATCTCAGGGTAGAGACGGTCAAGGGGTCTAATAGTGACTTTTTTTTCACACCTTGGTCCCTAAATTTGTCTTGATTGCCGTTGTCATACTTAAAACTCCCGCCCAATAATCACTTTAAAATACACAATTGGTCCCTCAATTTGCCAAGTTACGTATACTACAATTTAGTTGAAGATTAAATAACACAAAACCATTAGAAGTTTGACTTTGTAAAGTCAAACTTCCAAAACATATCAATAAACACCCTAACAAATATTGACTAATGGTTTTTCAATTTTGACTTTAGAAAGTCAAAATGCAAATAGAAAATTGCCATTCACCATTTTTAATGTTGACTAACTAAAGTAAACTGGAAATGCTAAATGGAATTTTGACTTTTGAATGTCAAACTTGCATCACCAACAATACGCACAAACAACAACATATGAACAAGTGATCTGCGCAAAACAGTCAAGTCAAACAGACTTAAAACAAATTCGAACACAAATACAATGAAGATCGAGAATATAGTGAATTCCGGTCGTTAAGTCCCACGGAGACTCAATGGTGTGTTAAACACCGATTCAGACGATAGAATGATCACTAATGATAGCGATCGGGAAGGATAGGATTCAATATTACACTCGAAAAAGGTTATAAAATAAAAGCGACTTAAATGCAAATTAAGAAAATTAAAAAGATAAAAAATATTAAATAAACGCTATCACTATATTTAAAGTGATGAACGTTTAAAACCTAAAACGTAAAACTTACGTTTAAATAAAAATAACGTAAACGTACAAAATAAAAAGTGAAACTTATACAATATAAATCCTAAAAATATGAAAAATACATTTTTACAAACCTAAAGATATGAGAAAATTTATAGAAAAAGAAAATTATTTTTAACACTATTTATTCAATTATTATTAATTAAAAACTATTTTAAACTATTTAATAATACTCTAAAATAAAAGAAAATATGAAATAAGACTAGAAAAATAAAGTTAAGACTTAGAAAAATCTAAAATATGATAAAACTAATTTTAAAACAGAAAATATATTTTTAGACTTTTATGTATTTATTATTAATTAAAACTATTTAAAACTAATTTAAATTATTAAAATACCAAATAAAAGGAGAAAATAGGAAAAATATTTTTTAAGCTTTTACATTTATCTAAACTTAAGAAAAATGAAAACTTATTTTTAGAACCTTTTCTTAATTAATTATATTTAAAGCTAATTAAAAGTGCTTAAAAACTAAATTAAATTAAGAAAATAGCAAATGAACTTAGAAAAATATGAAAATTACAGGAAAAGTCTAAAATGATAATAGGAAGCTAGGAAAATGGAAAACATGGGCTTGTTTGGCGAAATAGAATCGATATGAAAGTGCTTATAGAAATAAGCACTTTAATAAGCAAATGGATTCCAAAGACTACCCAACTTAGATGAAGCTTGGAAAAGCTAAAAGAACTAATATGCAATAAGAAACAACAAGCCTTAATCACTGAAACATCAAGTTGCTATGATTTGAGGAATAAGCTAAAAGCTAAAAAAAACATGAATGGGTACCTAGTTTAAGCCAGAAAATTAAGCATCTAAATAAGCTGCAAACTGAAAGGCAAATACTAGAACTTAAAGAGGACCTGACAAGGAGTACTTAAACCAAAAATTAGACCCAGAGGAGCTCAAGTGAGCCCTGTGCAAGGTCTGCAAAAGCTGAGAAAACTCAGCATATGCTGAGTTTCAGTGGAGCAGGGGAAACAGGTACCACTTCACAAGCTTGTTAGGAGCTTGTAGAAAATTCACAAAATTTGGCAAAAATGACCATGATAAAATAGACCAGAAGCACTTTCTAAAACAACAAGTTTTATGGATAAAGACTCAAAAATGAGTTCAACAAAAATCACTCTAGTTGGCTGAAAAACAGATTTTTGCCACTTTTTGACTTTTTAACAAAACTTAAAGTTGACCTTTTTGAGCTTTGATCTTGCTTTTTGAACTGAAAATGATGTAAAGTAATGAAATAAAGCTAATGCAACCTTTCCCTAAGTATTTTAAACACAAAATGAGGTTTTGATCTTGCAAAATCACCAACAATTTGAACAAAGGGACGTAAAAATGGATATGTTGACCACCGAGGTTCGAGCACAAGAACTTGATTCAAATGAGCATGAACAAGTTTCACAAGCATGAAACAATGTAAATTAACCACTACCTACTCCTTTAAGACAGATAATTAAGCGCACCCAAACACACCTTTAGAAGCACTTTTGAGGCTTTTCAAAGCATTCCAAAGATTAAGATCATACAACCACTTAAAAACCTTATATTAACTATATTTAAATATGATTAAGCTAGAATTACCAAGTTTTAATTACTAATAACAACAAATGCAAAATTTTAGATAATAGCTTACAAACCGAGATTATGCAGGGATGGAGAACCAAGGTCCGAGAATACACCCTATTGCTTCCCAAGAAGCTCTAGACCAATGAGCAATCCAAATCCAAATCTACTTCACTCTTGATCATCATTCCCATGATTTTTGAATTTTAACTAATTTTTAGTGATTTTATGATTTTTGAATTAAGACTCTAAACCGATTTTGAGATATCGATGGCTTATATAAGCTATATATGAGCTTATTTGGACTTAAGAATCCAAAATGACAACTTGAAACAACAATTGACCTATTTGAGATTTTTGAAGTAGAGATTGCATAAACTAAATTCGAATACAAGGATTTAAATTGAAACTGGAATTAAGTTTTTATTACACACAGGATTGATTACAAATTACTTAAAAGCTGAAAACTTAAACTAAACAACTTGAAAAATTAAAATGATACACGTAAAACTAAATTACTCTACTCCTAAATTAACTACTACTCTTTGCTTCCTTCATTCTTCCTCCTTTTATACCCATCTTCTTTCTCTTTCTTTTCTAGCAAATCCCACCGCTTTTCGTGTCTTTTGATGACTTTTATGACTTTTGGCCAAATTGATCATTTGGCGCCAAAAAGTCTTGATAGCAGAATGTGGGTTGAGTGAGTTGGGTGAGAGGTCATTAAATGATTCTTGTCTTGTGTTTGAGGAGGAGGGACATGAGGATTAATATGTTGAGGTGGAGGTATGGATTCGAGGAAGCAGATCATGGAGCAGTTGGGGAGGGAAGAAAAACTTGGCTGCTTGCTTTATTTGACCATGGGGTGAGTTTGTTGACCGGTTTAAATACAAACGGGGTTGGGTTGATAGTTGGGCGGGGTGTTAAATATTGGGCTTAGGTTGAAATAGGTCCGGATGGTATAGCTTAGTTAATAACTCCAAGGACCAAATATGTAAAACTTCCAAACCGAGGGACCAAATATGTAACTTATGAAAAGTAGTCAAAGCGGTTTGTTTTGCCAATGTTTAATAGTCCAAGGTCTAGTTTGACATTTTTGAAAATTTCCAAGGACTAAATTTGACCAATTTGGATTTTCGTGGACTAAACTTGTAATTTTCTCAAAACTTTTAGATTTTCCACCAAAGGACTAAATATGACAATTTGTGATTTTAAAAGGACCTTTGGTGATTTTTCTTTGAAATTTTGGCTCGGGGATGTTTTTGACAATTTTGAAACTTGGGGACTAAAGCGCAATTTTGCAAATTTGATATGTTTTCATCCGATTTTGATATTTTTGCATTTAAAACACATAAAACATCGATTTGTGATAATTTTATCATTTTGAAGCATTTTTGAGTGTTTTCGATGATTTTGCAGTTTATATTGTATAAAATGATGAGTATTTAGAGACTCATCAATCCCACATCGAGATATTGCTAGTCCCTAGCAATGATTTGAGAAAACATAATGGATTTTAATCTCTTTACCAAAAGCCATTACTCGGAGTAGCCAAATGTTTCAGTTCAAGTAAGAACCATGGTACACCGATAACCATGTGATTTTGAGCAAACCACCGACTTTCAACGGTTTGATTTTGTCTTTACCGTAAGCCGCACCATACGGACTAGCCAACTCTTAGATAAATTATAAATATTATCTTTGGTGAGTGAATACCAATTATGGATTTTCCATCGCCTTTACCACAAGCCATAATCTTGCGGCTAGCCAACTCTTCACTTTTTAGGATATGGTGAATGAGAACCATACAATTTTGGGCAAATTGCAAGCCATATAAACGGATTTGATATATCTTTACCAAGAGCCGTTTGCTCTGGATTAGCCAATCCTTTTGTTTATTAGACAAGGCGGATCGATAACCAAATGAGTAAGTGTAAAACACTTACTCCAAAAAAAATTTTGGCCAAAAACGGGAATTGGGTAGATAATATATGAAATTCGTGAGAATTCCCCACACTTAGAAATGAATATTGCCTCAATATTCAAAGTACCGCGGTTATGCCGAAACAAAGAACATAAAAGGGAAATACTACGGCCATTATTTGAAAGGGTTTTTTTTTTTTTTTTTTTTAGAATATATATATATATAACCTGGGCATCACCCCACACTTAGGTGGTAGAAAGGGTAAGAAGTCGAAATATGGGTGAAAACCCATTTGCGCGTACTCTTTTTTTGATTACCGAGTCGCTAGCTTGACTCGACCCAATTCATTGGTTCATGGGAAGCAAAGTGGAAGAAACAATCTCCATCGGACTTTCATTCAAGATGTTCGATAAACATTGAAGCACGTGAAAGTTCCACACCGATGAGATATAGAGAATGCAGAGAGCAGACCGGCTCACGGATGATAAATGAAAATGCCAGGTCAAAGATAGTGTCCTCACTCCGGAAGGAGTGAAGAAGAGAGGAAGTCACCGGTAGGTGAAGAAAAGAAGGAGAATTATGATAATGATCATGACTAACTCCTCATTATCGGAAGGAGAATTCATGATTTTGGATCATGAATCTCATCATTGAGGATAGAATCATCATCACATGATGGAAGAGATAAGATAGAATACGAGATGGGACAAGTGGTGTGCTCTGAGAGCTAGCAATTTCCACCACTTCCGTGATGGTCTCTGTATCGGCCTCAGACATTTCATCGAAAAGAGGATTTACTTCGCAAAAAGTGTAGTCATTATTAAATTCAAAAAGAGGATTTGAGAAAATCCCGGAAGTAACCTCAGAAATGTCGAGAGAATCACAAAAAGGCAAATCACAATCACTATCGGATATATCCTCAGACTCACTTGGGATTGGAACAAGGCTCTCAACACTAGACGGTTCCATTTCTGGAATAGTGCTAGAAGGCTCGTCCCCCATTATGAGAGAGTCTTTGGAAGCAATAAAAGGTAAGATAGGTGTGATAGCAATAGACTGAGGGAGTTGAGAAATAAGATCGTTCAATTGAATAACACTCTCCTCGTCGTAATCATAGTATTCCTTCATTTGAATACTATCCTCATCATCATCGCCATCATATCGATTCTTATATTCATCTCTCAAGCTTACACACCATTCTTTTCATTTGCGCTTTCTTTCGAATGCGTATTTCTTGAACTTTGAGGAAGATTACACTCCTCGTAATCATTGAAATGATGTGAAGGCTCGAAGTCGATGATGATGGAATCTTGTGGGGTTGGAAATTGTCAAACCGGAGAATTGGAATTTTGAAAATTTTGATTCACCGTGACATTCAAAAGTCGATGAGGACCCCCACAATTCTCACAATGAGATAATTGGGAAAATAACTTTCACCAAAGTTCGATTGTAACATGGTTCCTACTCATAGACAAGCGGGACTGTGGTGGACAATCAAAACCGTAATGAGAATCATTCCACAAAACTCGCATGAGTGGGATTCATATTGGGGTTGTGGAGGTAGGTAGGAAAAATCGGGTGTATCATTTGAAATGGGATCGGATTATCGACAAACTTGTCTCCGAAACCCACATTGGTACATCGCGACAATTTCCACCATTAAATGGACCTCCACACTGTGAACATGTCAAATACCATGACATAGAGAATTAAACGGATAAGAGGATAAGAGATGAAGAATTAAACTGTTATAGAGGATAAGGAATGGGAATTAAACAGTTTGAGGATAGAGAAATGTAGAATTAAACAGTTGGAGGATAAAAGATGGATATTTTTGGATTTTTGAAAACATGCTACAAAAACAAAGAATGAAAATATTTTGGGTTTTAACACTTGGAAAAAGTGTTAATGAACTTTGGAGTTTTGAAAACTTTACAAAAACTTTTACAAAAGATGGGATATGTGCAAGAATGGATCGAAAAGGCTAAACACACGCTAAAAGCCTCCCGGCGAATGGCGCTTAAAATTTTGATCTGCACAAGCAATCAAGTCAAACAGACTTAAAACACTCGGACACAAATACATTGAAGATCGAGAATATAGTGAATTCCGGTCGTTAAGTCCCACGGAGACTCAATGGTGTGTTAAACACCGATTCAGACGATAGAATGATCACTAATGATAGCGATCGGGAAGGATAGGATTTGAATATTACACTAACGAAAAGGTTATAAAATAAAAGCGACTTAAATGCAAATTAAGAAAATTAAAAAGATAAAAAATATTAAATAAACGCTATCACTATATTTAAAGTGATGAACGTTTAAAACCTAAAAACGTACGTTTAAATAAAAATAACGTAAACGTACAAAATAAAAAGTGAAACTTACACAATATAAATCCTAAAAATATGAAAAATACATTTTTACAAACCTAAAGATATGAGAAAATTTATAGAAAAAGAAAATTATTTTTAACACTATTTATTCAATTATTATTAATTAAAAACTATTTTAAACTATTTAATAATACTCTAAAATAAAAGAAAATATGAAATAAGACTAGAAAAATAAAGTTAAGACTTAGAAAAATCTAAAATATGATAAAACTAATTTTAAAACAGAAAATATATTTTTAGACTTTTATGTATTTATTATTAATTAAAACTATTTAAAACTAATTTAAATTATTAAAAATACCAAATAAAAGGAGAAAAATAGGGAAAAATATTTTTTAAGCTTTTTACATTTATCTAAACTTAAGAAAAATGAAAACTTATTTTTTAGAACCTTTTCTTAATTAATTATATTTAAAGCTAATTAAAAGTGCTTAAAAACTAAATTAAATTAAGAAAAATAGCAAATGAACTTAGAAAAATATGAAAATTACAGGAAAAGTCTAAAATGATAATAGGAAGCTAGGAAAAATGGAAAAACATGGGCTTGTTTGGCAGAAATAGAAACTGATATGAAAGTGCTTATAGAAATAAGCACTTTAATAAGCAAATGGATTCCAAAGACTACCCAACTTAGACAGAAGCTTGGAAAAGCTAAAAGAACTAATATGCAATAAGAAACAACAAGCCTTAATCACTGAAACATCAAGTTGCTATGATTTGAGGAATAAGCTAAAAGCTAAAAAACAGTGACTGGGTACCTAGTTTAAGCAGAAAATTAAGCATCTAAATAAGCTGCAAACTGAAAGGCAAATACTAGAACTTAAAGAGGACCTGACAAGGAGTACTTAAACCAAAAATTAGACCCAGAGGAGCTCAAGTGAGCCCTGTGCAAGGTCTGCAAAAGCTGAGAAAACTCAAAGATATCTTTGAGTTTCGGTGGAGCAGGGAAACAGTACCACTTCACAAGCTTGTTAGGAGCTTGTAGAAAATTCACAAAATTTGGCAAAATGACCATGATAAAATAGACCAAGCACTTTCTAAAACAACAAGTTTTATGGATAAAGACTCAAAATGAGTTCAACAAAATCACTCTAGTTGGTGAAAAATGATTTTGCCTTTTTGACTTTTTAACAAAACTTAAAGTTGACCTTTTTGAGCTTTGATCTTGCTTTTTGAACTGAAAATGATGTAAAGTAATGAAATAAAGCTAATGCAACCTTTCCCTAAGTATTTTAAACACAAAATGAGGTTTTGATCTTGCAAAATCACCAACAGCTGAACAGTGGGACAGAAAAATGGATATGTTGACCACTGAGGTTTGCAGGCACAAGAACTTGATTCAAATGAGCATGAACAAGTTTCACAAGCATGAAACAACAGAAATTAACCACTACCTACTCCTTTAAGACAGATAATTAAGCAGACCCAAACACACCTTTAAGAAGCAGTTTTGAGGCTTTTCAAAGCATTCCAAAGATTAAGATCATACAACCACTTAAAACCTTATATTAACTATATTTAAATATGATTAAGCTATAATTACCAAGTTTTAATTACTAATAACAACAAATGCAAAATTTTAGATAATAGCTTACAAACCGAGATTATCACGGGATGGAGAACCAAGGTCCGAGAATACACCCTATTGCTTCCCAAGAAGCTCTAGACCAATGAGCAATCCAAATCCAATTCTACTTCACTCTTGATCATCATTCCCATGATTTTGAATTTTAACTAATTTTTAGTGATTTTATGATTTTTTGAATTAAGACTCTAAACCGATTTTGGAGATATCGATGGCTTATATAAGCTATATATGAGCTTATTTGGACTTAAGAATCCAAAATGACAACTTGAAACAACAATTGACCTATTTGAGATTTTTGAAGTAGAGATTGCATAAACTAAATTCGAATACAAGGATTTAAATTGAAACTGGAATTAAGTTTTTATTACACACAGGATTGATTACAAATTACTTAAAAGCTGAAAACTTAAACTAAACAACTTGAAAAATTAAAATGATACACGTAAAACTAAATTACTCTACTCCTAAATTAACTACTACTCTTTGCTTCCTTCATTCTTCCTCCTTTTATACCCATCTTCTTTCTCTTTCTTTTCTAAGCAAATCCCACCTGCTTTTCAGGTCTTTTGGATGACTTTTATGACTTTTGGCCAAATTGATCATTTGGCGCCAAAAGTCTTGATAGCGAATGTGGGTTGAGTGAGTTGGGTGAGAGGTCATTAAATGATTCTTGTCTTGTGTTTGAGGAGGAGGGACATGAGGATTAATATGTTGAGGTGGAGTATGGATTCGGGAAGCGATCATGGAGCAATTGGGGAGGGAAGAAAACTTGGCGCTTCTTTATTCGACCATGGGGGTGAGTTTGTTGACCGGGTTTAAATACAAACGGGGTTGGGTTGATAGTTGGGCCAGGGGTGTTAAATATTGGGCTTGGGTTGAAATAGGGTCCGGATGGTATAGGCTTAGTTAATAACTCCAAGGACCAAATATGTAAAACTTCCAAACTGAGGGACCAAATATGTAACTTATGAAAAGTAGTCAAAACGGTTTGTTTTGCCAATGTTTAATAGTCCAAGGTCTAGTTTGACATTTTTGAAAATTTCCAAGGACTAAATTTGACCAATTTGGATTTTCAGGGACTAAACTTGTAATTTTCTCAAAACTTTTAGATTTTCCACCAAAGGACTAAATATGACAATTTGTGATTTTAAAAGGACCTTTGGTGATTTTTCTTTGAAATTTTGGCTCGTGGACTGCTTTTGACAATTTTGAAACTTGGGGACTAAAGCGCAATTTTGCAAATTTGATATGTTTTCATCGATTTTGATATTTTGCATTTAAAACACATAAAACACTGATTTGTGATAATTTTATCATTTTGAAGCATTTTGAGTGTTTTCGGATGATTTTGCGCTTATATTGTATAAAAATGATGAGTATTTAGAGACTCATCAACAAGCTAAATTTAAGCAAACCATATAAACAAATACCAACATACAAAAACTATTTTGCAACATGAATTTTCATAGGGTATTCAACCCATACATAAACTACAACCACTAAAAGAAACTCTACCATGGCTGTGGGGGAAGCTAGGTGGAGTTTCAACAGCTTCCTAGCCAACTCCCAGTTCATCCTGATATTTTCATTCCCATCATGACTCCTATTGTTGAGCTTGATATTGATTGTCTTTAGCGACGGGAACACGCAAGTATAAACTTTATTAAAGGTAATTCATGCTCGATCTAGGAAAAGCTCGAAACACCACAATCAGAATGCCCATGGTCGATTGTGTTTCTGTCACAACATTGGAAATTTTTCCAGGTAGAACACTAAGCGTGTTTGCGACTGAAAAATGAAATAATGTTGAGATACACAAACATGGCAATTCTGAATGTTTATTTGATACATATGCATTACAAGATTACACTTACTCGGTATCCAAGATTTTCAAATTTGGAGATCCACGAATCATTTCAATGATGAGCGATACCATAACACTATTCCCAAAATTGACATCGGACAGCTTAAGATTAATCAAGGATACAAAGGGCACAAGGACATTCATCCTATAATTAGCTTCCCGTATCAACTACAACGAGTTTTAAAGATTAAATTTCATTAATGTTACACATTTCTTTAACATTGTAAAATTATAAGTGTAAAACTCAAATTGTTCTTACCGTGCAATCATCAAAATCCAATGTAAGGGTCTCAAGATTTTGAAGTCTTGTCAGGTGAAATACATCGGATGTTGTGATTGTTGTCACAACATTATAAAGACTGAATGACAAATCTAACTTCTTCAAATTCTTAAGTTTTGCAATATCCCATAGTCTCATCTCGTTTGTAGTAGGACGATTCATTTTAAGAGACTCAAGTAAGGGACAACCATCAATAAACTCCCAAACTGTACCGGTTAGAAAACTGACATGAATCAATTCTAAGCTCAATAGATTTGGAAAGCCATGAAAATATTCCAAAGTAGCCATAGCACAAACATGAAGTTCCGTATGTTTCAACTCCATACGAGTAAAGTTGGGTTGGGAACGTAACTCGTTCACCATACCGCTTCTAATAATCGGCTCCTCAATTCCATGCCGAGCCAAAACAAAAGCCATCACGAATCTCTTCATAATTCAAGTCTTATTCCAAGCATTGATCTTGGCTCTATAGAAGACAAACTTTCTTATGGGACCTATAAGCCGATTTAAGAGTCTAGTAGCATGCCTCCCATCAAAATCATATGTTAAATAATAAAAGAAATCCTCATCAACTATGACATCGGTGAGCAAAGTCCACTTAGACCTTCAATTTCTCGCTAAACTAGAGGTTCTCACCGCTTCTAACAAAGGAAACTGATTCAAAATGTTACTGATCACTATATCTGGCATGTTGCTAATACGATCGATCGACATGGTATTGTTGGAAGTTGGGTTGGTCTTTTGAGTTCTGGAAATGAGGATTTAGATTAGGTTTTTGATATTCAGTTGATCGTTTCCGGATAAGGGTGCTATTATGATTGGTAAAGTTGTTTGTTGGGTGGGTTTATTGGTTCGCGCAAAAATAAATACTAGCGTATCAGGGAAGAAACGACTAGTTGCATAGCCATAATCACATTTGGTCCCTGGGTTGAAGGTTGGGTTAGATTTTAACTATGACATGTTAAAATTGTGAATGGTCTATTATACCCTCGATGTGAACCCAGAAAATTCATGTTGACTTTGGCAATCCTGGTCAAGGGACTTGTCTACAGCATAAAAGCATAGTTTTGGACCTCCAGCGATGAAAACGCCCAAGTTTGGTTAATCGTGATGCGTGTGTACAAGTTTAGGGACGAACGGTGTATTTTAATCTTCATTTAATTACATATCAATGGATCAATTTTAGGGGGTGTTTACTAAATTAAGTGGTGTGGGCCTTGTCTATATCAACCAATTATTCACGAGAGAAAAGTTTTTGGAAGTCCCACTATTAAGAGGAAATAAGGGATGAGCTCACTCATTAAGTGGGAATAAGTGAATAAACACCTCCTTAGCCTCTTATTTGTTGATTAGATAACAAATTAATTTTCACATTTTTTCAAAAATGAATTTATCTTAAATCGCTGATTGTGAAGTGATAAAAATTACACCATTGCGACGAACATTTAATTATCTTTCTATACACAGCCATTTTGATATAATAAATAATTTTTTGTTTTTTTAATGTTTTTTCTTATTTTTTTTTCGTTGTTGAAACTTGCATGAGAAATCAAATGTGATTTAACACTAATTTGAATATTCGATATCTAAACATATAATAAAATAAACATAACTTTTTTTAAAATATTTTAAAAGGGTCACATTTTTTTTCCTTGAAAACTAAACATTGATAGCTTTCTAACAATATTAAAACGTTATTTTTCAATTGTAGATCAGTCCAGTTAATTCATCAAAGTTGGATTAAAAACATAAAATCACATGTGATTTTTACTACATGTGTGTTATCATATGTGATTATATATCGAAGTTTTATGAATGAACTTCTATAATATATAGTTTGAATACAGTGTGTAATAGGTTGGAAAGCGATAAAAAAAAATAATTGCAAAAAATGGGAAAAGTTTTGATTTATAGACAAATACTTATGTCAATTTCACTAGAGATGTTTAGTGTTCGAACTTCGATATTATTGTTAAATCACATGTGATATGTAATGCGTATTTCAATACGGAAAATAAAACGTGAAAAAACGACTAAAAACGTTTGTTGAAAGTATATCAAAGTGTTTATCTATAAAAAATAATTAAATGCTTTTCGTAACGGTAATTTGTTTTGTCTAACGATAAACGGTTTATGAATTATTTAAATTATAAAAAATTTGTGTAACTGAATTTTTAATTTAAACATTTATTAATTTTCTTTTTTTTTTTTAATCTCAACAGAAAAATGAATAGCTCAGATTTATCCCTTAATATATAAAAATAATTTGGTATGTATAATAACTCTCGTCTAGTTATATACTTGACCAAAATGGTTGATCGGGTCTAACCCGAAACTCACATGTCAACCCATAATACATGATAACGTCTATAAATAGACTAGACTAGTTGTAGTAGTAGTACCTCATCACAACATCATAAACAAACACTTTACTACCTTAAGTAATTTGATCATGAATAATATGTATGCAATGGCGTTGTTTATCGTTGTTATCACGAGTGTGAGCTCGACTTTGTGTGTTTCCTCAAACAATGATGGTGATCGGGAGATTTTCATGGTTGTGGACGATCAAACGAGCATGCATGAAGCAGGAATAGGGATGAGTATGGTAGGTTACATGCACGTTAGATTGTTGGTTAATAATTCAGTAATTGATTAAGCTAAATGGAGATGCTTGCGCTAACAGTTAGTATTTCATATATTATTAATAAACCTCAGCTCCTTCACTTAGCTCTCATGTGAAATTAAGAAACCAAACTAGGCAAAGACACCGTTAAAATTGAATAATGTCCTCTCCTACCGTCCCTTTGTGCAGGTTAGTCCAGTTCAAATCGGATAATTTCTTTTGAAAGATGGGAAGGTATTGACACTTTCCCGAAAAGCATCCCCGAGTAGCAATTAATATTGCATTTCTCCTGACGAGCCGTGTGGGGCGCTTCATTGGTGTTGTGAAGGGCTTATTTGTGTTGACGGTTGGCCATTTTATGGAAAATGTGAGGCCGTTGAAGGCTGTCGTGCTAAGGGCCAAGGTTGCGCCTTACTCACCCCATGTTGCTATCCCAACACATGCAGCGGAACTACAATGGGCAGCCATTGTCTTTAGATCAGTTTGTTAGAGTCTGGAGTGCATATGCATCTGTCTGTGTTCATGCACTTGAAATAAGCCAACATTGCTGGCTTGCTATATATGTGTGTGTGTGTGTGTGGGGCCATGGTGGGGGAGGTAATAATGTATGCGCATATATATATACGGTGTGTCATGTACGTGACTAGTCATGGCCTTTATATTCACATGGTGTGTTTGATTTTGTGTTTAATTATAATGAATGCATTGCACTACTGTTCTTATTTTAGCAATGTCGAAAGTAACGCTTATATGCATGAGAAATTAGAGGTGGCAAAATTGGTAAGTCGGGTCGGGTTTGAGTCACGGGTCTAGATGGGTTGGGTCCAGGTCTAGATGGGTTTTGGTCGGGTCAATAAAAAAAATCTTTTTTTGTTTACTAAAAGATAAGTGAAAAAAAAAAAAAAAAAATTAACCCGCTTGACTCGTTTAAATTTGTTGGGTAATTATTATATAATTGTACTTTTATCAAATTACTAACTATTCTCTAAATCTCTAATAGATATTTACCAACTAGACTTATTAAAAAAAAAAAAAAAAAAAAAAAAAAAAGTTGAACTCTCCATATTTTAAAGACCAAATAATAGCGATTAAAATGTAAAATTATAAAGTTCACATATTTCCATACGTGGTAATAATGGGTATGACAAATTTTGTACACATATAAGTGTAGAGATATTTACCAAATTTCTATGGTTAAAATGGTGAAAATATATTTTGTGGATTATATTTTCAAATATCTATGACACGTATAAATATAGCAAAATTATTATCCATATTAAAAAAAAATCCACAATCGATCATCCCGTGGCAAAATAAATGTGAAGAATAACACCATTTTTTAAATAATGTTTAACAAATGAGACTTAAATTGCATCCCTTATGAAAAGTACATGGACCTAAATATTTAGATCAGGCCTAAAATTTTTAGAAGGTTTAGTTTCATATATATACCATAAACAATGAAATGTCATATTTACCTAATTATATAATGTCATATATGGCTAATCAAAACATCAAAATTTTCATATTTACCCATTTGATTATAAAACAAATTTGAAATGAATCCATAAAATCAATTTTCCATTCTATTCTTTTATCAATCCACATATGCTTTTGTAACATCTTTGCTCGTCCATTATGGCTTATAGTCTTAGAGTATGGATCTAGTGAGAAAAATATTTAAATGAGAAGAATGAGAAGAGTTAGAGTCGCATATTTGAAACAAAGGAAAAAATAATAGATAGATGCATCTATCTATATCTATCTATCTTCTTATATAATCGTTTAAAACAAACGCCATTCCAAGCTCAACTCCTAACAAAAATTAAGATAAGGAGCTCCAATCGTGAGATAGCGTATGTCGATTCTTAATAAACCCAAGCCTAACTCCTAACCACTAAAAGTAAGATAAAGAACTCCGATTATAAAGTGGCGTATATACACTACCGATTAAAATTCATCTTTATTTTCAAATTGAAATATCTTTTATCTATTTATTTTTTGACAATCTAATTTCACCATATTTTCTAAAATTTTACGCCTTTAATTCAACATCCATTTTGATATATTTTATGAGTTTTAGTTTTATATTTTTAGTGGGTTTATTTTATTTTAATTCAAAATTTTACAACTTTAATCTTTATTTCAATCAATACAATCTTGATTAAATCAAATATATTTTTGGGGAGTGTTTGACATGTAAGAGATTGCGAGATTTTTATATGCGGGAATAATGATGTAGCAGGAAAGCTACTGAGTAACCTAAACAAACACATACAAGTAACACATATCGTTCGAAGTGTTGTGAAACGAATTCACTAAACGGGTAGCAAATACATATAACTATACTTATCGCCACATGTGCGGTGATCCGACTAGTTTTTGATAATCTAATATTTGTGGTTGTAGTTTCTTCTCATTCTTCTCATCTTAATTATATTTCTCATTTGATCCTGCCTCTATAATCTTAAATTATAACCTATTATGATTACTTTATGTTTGTCACATATTTTTTTAGCCGAATGTAATTTGTTTTTTTTAAAAGCAAAATATTATATCAAAACCCCAGCAAAGAAATATAATTATTGTGATGATTAAGCTTTTGTAGTCTTACATCTATTCCACTATTTCAAACGTGCAAGCATGGTAATATTATTTGGCAGGATGAGAATATTTCTTGCTAATTCTCACTATAAACGAGTAAATATATGACGTTTTCTTTGTAAAGTTTATCCGAAAAGATCGAGCGAGACTTTTTTAACTTAAATGTACGCGGCCTCACCGGGTTCATTTAAGAACCGTTTTCAACCTTACACCCAAATATACATACCTAGCGAGGTTTGAACTATTAACCTTTTTTATGAGGAAACCAATGACCTTAAAAGCGTAAGCTCTTTTTCCATCAATATTATAAAAGGTTACAAAGTTCATTTTTTCTAGTAACAATTTTATACAAGTATCCTCAAAAACGGAACAAAACTGATTAAAAAAAAATTGAATTGACAGTAGAACAAGCCTATAGAAGCATCTCCGTTATGAATTTACTCCATATCCGTTATCATCCTTGTATTCTCTTGCAGATCAAAAAATTGCACATATTTTAGTTATGTCTCACTCTACTCGTGATCGATGGTTAGAGGTGTTCATTAACAGAAAGTGAAGATACGCTTATCTGATTTCACCATCCTTTTTGCCGGAACAGTACCAACAATCCTCTCCAGCTGAACAAAAGAGAAAGTATTATGCATTGACTCGTAAAATAGGGGTGGTTGATTCCACTCATGTGGTAAGTAGGGATTATGCATTGACTCCTAAAATTAGAAGATTAATACTAACAATAATAGATAGTTGGTTATATGGGTCGAAAATCACCCAAAGCATATTTTAAATTACTAATTGATCCTGGAATATTATTATTACCGAAACAGTAACATTATCATATTTGAGGTCAACCTGACCCGTCACCCTTTGCAAGTTGCCACCTCTATGATATAAATTCAAATGGAAGTCTAGTAAAGAATAATGGTTACCCGGAGAAGATCAAAGCGACAGAAAAGCACTGTGCAGTTCATGCTATTCGATCCTCCGAGCATATTGACTATCTACAGTCAACATAAGAAGCACATTATGAGTAAAATAATTAACCAAAAATATATATTTATCCTTAAATAAACAAAAACTTAAGGTTAGAAGACATGCCTCGGGGTAGAACTCTTTCCTCTCAGGAAGAGAATAAATTATCAAATTCTGAATCCCACTAATCTGTTTTCAGTGATACATAAATTAGAATTAAGTTACGGAACAAAAAATATGAACTTGAGTATCTTAAAACTGCTGCGAAGCACAATTTTGGTAACACAAAAACAAGTTGAAACAGGTCAAAATGTGGGTGTCAGGTTAAGTTGACTCGCAATCTATTACTTTTTCCTCAAGAGATTCATGTATATTTAATTAGTCGATAATGATCCCAAAAACAATATTATTAAATCCTCATTCTTCAAATAAGTTCTTTGCATGCATAAATAACAGACTTTGGGCGCTTTTTAACCAGATTAACATGTTCCCCTTTTAGCTAAATTTATATTAACTAATCCGTTTCGTTTGAGATATAACAAACAAAAATCAACCAATTTATAAGGCTTGAGATTTCCGCCTATACATAAACCAACATATTCAACATGTATCAAACTCTTACCGCAGACAAACAATCACGGGAGCTTAACTTACCTTGTATCTGTGATAGAAGTGGGCTCGCTCAGTGTACAACATGATCTTTCGCTTTCCTTGAAAAAACCAAGTTCGTGCTCGAGATATATCACTATCTTTTGTATGCCTAAAGGAGTCAAAGATGTCAGGATACTGTGTTTCAAAACAATACACACAAATTTGAAGCAACAATTTAAATTAAAAAGAAAATTGTGGAAAAATAATCTCACTCATCAAGAAGACACATAGATGCATCTTCCGACTTCAAGAAGTTCCGTACACGAACAAAGTCAAAGTATGAACTAATAAAGATCATAATCCCACCCTGCATGAATATGATCATTTAATATCGAACCACGTAGCAGAAAGTGGAAGCCTTATGTTAAGTTGTTTATGGATTAAATAATACCTGGCCAGAATCTTTAATTTTTGGGTACACCTAAAAAACACAATAGAAAATGTCAAATGTCAGTACATTATTGTGATCTTTTTAGACCTTTGGCTAACTAATCTGCACCCAAAAGAACCCCTTCACATGAAGGGGTCAAATCTTAGCCCGATTGATCCGTTAAAGGCCAGGGCTTAGCCTCTTAGGACGAAAGTGCCTAAGGTCTTGGGTTTGAACCCTGGGGAGAAAATTAATCCCCCATTGGCCACGGAGGTTCACCTGCGCCGACTCCGGTCTATCCAAAAGGGTAGTCACCCTGGATTAGTCGGCTCGGAATGTCGAGTTGGAAACCCAGGTATACCAAAAAAAAGGGTTAGATAGAGACTGGCTATTGCTAAATCTTAGCCCGGCTGACCCGTTTCTCTTAGCCAAATCTTATTTGACCCGTTTGTGAAGAGAAATGAACAATCATACCTTGGTTTTGAAGTAATCAAAGCGGGTATCAGCAGCATCCACTATTGATTCGGTATCAATACGATCATAGATCTGGAAGTTAAATGGTCAAAATGCGCAAGTAATAGTTAGAATAGTATACAGTGATAAATCACCGTTACAAAGAATCGGTGTGGCAAATTGTAGGTTTAAATATTAGAGAGTATTTTGAAACACGAACCTGTCTCACTTGAAGCAACACTTTTGGGAGAACACCTTTGTGCTCACATAACAGTTTCACCTGCAAATTCCAAATTCCAACTATGTCAAAGAAGTCATACGAATGGAGGAAGCATTGAGGTATAGAATATCAAACTAAAACATGTAGATCAGTAATTTCCTTCTTTCATGTGTGCATGTAGATCAATTAATACTTTCGTAAGATAAAAAGACGCAAATGAAGACTCTCCAACTATTTATGTGTACAAGAAGCAGACATAAACAAACAAAAAGTTCTCACCCTTCCTTTGTAGTTGAGGCAGTGCTTGTTAAACACAGCATTAATATCTGGTGAATGAAAATAAAAACAAAGATAAGTTCAGAAGTAGTCATATATCATACTCTACATTCTAAAATAACAATAACAACCATCAATTGTCTATGATAAAACCTTTACCAAACCTATAATTATACCTGGATTTACATGAGATCCTAATATAATCGTCTGCCGATAAAACCGAGCTTGTCCATCAAGATACCTATGAATAAAACAGCTTAAGAGTACATACAGAAAATATGGTTAAAGATATAAGTTTGTATCAAGCTCGTGTTAAAGTAATACCATGGTCTTATGCGCATTATATCAGTTCCATGCTGCTTTGATGGTATACGATTCAACCGCTCAACAACAGTATTCACGCGGATCCAATTCTGCAACAAGGATATTGAAAATTAATTAAAAAGAAAACAATGATAGAAAAGAGTCAAATGACCTTTTATTCCGACGGTTTACCTGCATTGCTATGACATCTGCATGATCAACAATCAGCACCTACACACAAGAGCTCCCGACATTAGCAGCTAATAAGCATAAACTTCTTTGTGTGTGTGTCTGTGTCACTTTATAAAAAAGATGATGTTAAGCAAGAAGTACCTCAATAGAAGACAAGTAGTCCACATCTTTTTCTTTATCCGCTTCAGCCTCCTCAATTTTCTAGAAGAAACAAATCAATTACGTATATTTAGTCAAATGAGAGGCAAAACCAAATGAAGTTCATGCAAACTCAATTTAGCTATACACAGTATTTTGAAACTGAAATAAGCTTTATTTCATATACGCACATTGATTAAACCGAGAGGAGAGGCGACAATCATGTCTGATGTATAAAAGTCACTATACAATTTTATGGTCTTCCTACAAATTACACATCAAAATTAAATATTAGAGCACTAGAACGAACAAAAATGTGGATAACCAAAAACACTAAAGGTCATATTATTTCATTCATAAATCAACTGGACATATAGTCCCATGTATATAAATGAATTTGTTATTTCAAGGACACTAATTACTTTGTAAACTTGATGCCGACCATAAAATGATCATCATTATTCCCTCCAAAAAGTGACTGGAAATCTGATGG
Source organism: Chrysanthemum lavandulifolium (assembly GCA_022545495.1). Lineage (NCBI taxonomy): Eukaryota > Viridiplantae > Streptophyta > Magnoliopsida > Asterales > Asteraceae > Chrysanthemum > Chrysanthemum lavandulifolium. Next base: position 226,810,763 of record CM040238.1, on the reverse strand, counting down.
CTTTGAAGTTTTCCATGTTTTGGCCATACCATCCTCGCCTTCCTGGTCATCGGCCCGTCCAGGGCCATACTCATCAGAGAAGCGCCCAATGTGGTCCACAGTAGCCTGTTGAAACCGAAAAAAAGAATAATATTTTGCAGGTTGCATATTATTATAATTTTTTCATCGTGTAAGATTTGCACTTACCCTATTTCCTGAAGGGGTCAATTTAATCAGCCTATCAACTACTCTGAAAGCAATGCTTTTAAATGGCAATAAGATCAACACCTGAATATGATTCCAATAATTGGTGCTCAAAACTTGTTATAGTAGAAATAATATCGTACGAGGTTTCTATCTTCTCTACAAAATAATATAGCTTACCTTGGGGCGAGTAAATCCTTGATCAAGAAAGCTCTCGCTGTCTAAAATTCCCTCGGTCTTGGACTCTTTTTCTTTAGCCAACTTTTTCTCATTCTTTATCACAATATCTCTTGTTTTGAATACGTGATTTAGCTGCATAAAAAACCAAGCCCTTTATACTAGAAAAGTCGCATTTATGATTTTACAGAAACATAAAATTTGAATAACAAATGTACACACCGAGTGCAACAAGTAGCCATCCATGATGCTTGAGTCTTCTTCTCTGCCTTTGAGATAAAATGGCTTCTTGTTGTGGTGCAATATATCCTGATAGCTGTTGCCTATATAGATAAGTAGATAGATAAGAAGCTAACCAGATAGGCTATATAATGCTCAAAATGTTCTCAAAAGTCAAAATGGTGGCATTCTATTTGCACTCTTTGTACATTGTCAAATTATCAATATATCAACTCTATTGCCAAAAGAAGAGAAAACTAATACATAAATGACTTTAATCATTCACTTACAAAGAGAAAAGAATGATCTCTGCCTTGATGAATGCAGATCTTGCCCGCCTGACAGTTTGTAACTATTCAACCAATGGTCATATAATTTCTGATTTAGACCATAAGGAGGACTCGTGTAAGAATCCTGCAAACATAATACAGATAGAAAACGAAATTACATGATTGATTGACTACAAGATGATAAAAGCACATGCAAAATAACACGCTGCATAATAGCCAAAATACCTCTAAATGTGGTTCCTTAGTTGCTACCCACTTGCAGTTAACTGCATCAACCTCCCATTTATATTTTACTTTATTTGTTGAAAGACTTTCAATCTCTTCTTTCAATAACTTGTAATCCAGGTGAGCAGAAAATGAACTGCATTGAAGATCACAATTTTTTCAATAATCTGTATAATCTTAATACTGTCCAAGAAATCTTATATTTCTAAATATCAGAATACCTTGAGCTTTCTGATTCGTTTGCAATAGAACTAGTATTTTCTGTATATTCTTCTCCTTCCGTATCAGATGACTCTTCAGCATCATCTTCGCTATGTTCTTCCATGGCAGCCAAACTAGCATCTTCTACATCAGTTGGGTCCAAATCGCCTTCTTCAGCTTCTAATTATCAAATTCGAAAAAAAATATAAGTTAGAATCACAATTTACAGTTATTCAGAATCTGAATATTCAGCTAGGTGCTTCTTACCATCCTCATCTTCATCGGAACCACTTAATAATTCCAAATCATCCTCCTCGTCTTCCTCATCTTCATCTGTATCACTTTTACCTTCTTCTGCACGCTGTCTACACGTAACAGCAACAAACCATACGTTTTTTGATATAACATCCAAAATAACAAAAAAATTATTCAATTGCATATCTTTGGTACTATGAATGTAGTGAATGCAAAGAACTGAGCATCGCTTTCTCGCAAAATTCAACACAAATGTGTTAAAAGTGAAAAGAGGTCAAAATTTTCAGTAAAAACAGACTACCTCCTCTTGTAAGCATCAGCAATAGATTCACTAGCTGACCCAAGTGTCTTCAACAAATTATCGTACATTGATGGTTCTTTGTAAACAGCCACCTCCTCTTCTTGTTCATCTTCTGAAACTAGATCTGAGTGTTTCTCAGCGTGTTCTTCAGATGAAGTTCCTGCAACCCGTAACGAAAACCTTTAAGAGCTGTAATTGTCTATGTAAATATTAATCATAGAAGTTTGTATTTACTATATTGGTGTTTGCTATAAACAACACTTAACATACATTAAGACTCGTTTGCACCAGTTAAAAACACAGCAACTATTTCAAACTTTATAACACGTGCAGAGAACATAATAATGTGTGATATGAGACACAATAGCAGAATCGATATCAATTTCAGATTACAATAAGTTAAACATTAGAATCCCCCAAGTAACATCTAAAAAGTAACTAGTTTCACTAGCCTGAATCACTTGGTGAGGATGGAATACGTTGTCTTTTCTTATCTTCAAAGCGATTTCTTTTACGACCCCCATTCTTCCCTATAGCATGATTTCAAACTAAGTCAACTGAGAATACATTAATAAAACAAAAGGATAACAATTTTAATTTGTCGTATCTTTATATTACCTTTGCAATAACCCACGAGCCATTGATAACAATGGAAGTGAGACTAAACTAATAACGTAAGAGAACTTACAAAATGCCATATATAACTGTAGAGATGAACTACAGGTCTCAAAGTCGCTTCAAACTAATACAAATATATTTGAAATCTTGGTTTTATAGATGTGTGATACAACATGGTTATGTAACAGACGATCATACTATTACTTGCGAAAATGCCACCAGATAGTAAACAAATTTCACACGTATGTTAATTAAAACCTTCTTTTAAAGATTTCACCACGCAAGTTCCAATCTTGGTCCTGTGCTGTTAAACCAAAAAAATTACCCAAAATCGAATATTACCAGGTTATGTATGCTAGCATAATGTGTCAATTGTGTAAAATACTAAAATAGAAGACAAGGTGTCTTGAGGACACCATGTCATCATTTTACACAATTGACATGTCATGTCAATTGTACGATAACCAAAGCATTACATGATGTAGGTCAAATTTTTAAAAAGTTTCACAGCACCAGTAGTTGGACGAAACACACATGGATCGACCTCCTAATAGTAGTTTGAACAACCTAGGTGTAACAATTATCAAAACTTAGTTACTCTTTAGTAACAAATTAAAACCACCAAACATAAACCCTCATAAGACTACCTAACCACGGATAACACGATGCAGTTCGAGTCACGTAGGCGGAACAATTAGTTACTACTATTAACCTATATAATGATTCATTTAAATGCAAATTAAAACACCAAACACTCAAACAAACATAAATTCGGTAAATAAAACTATGTTTAAGTTTACCTGAATGAGTAGCGGGCTTAGTGGTAAGCATATTTGGTTTCGAACGGCTCGAACCTGTAACATAAGTAGAAATTAATTTAAATTGTAAGAAAATTTATAAGGAATTAAATAGAAAGAGTGTGTGTTGAGTGTACCTCTTTTGTTGTTGGCCCTAGGTTTAGCCATATTGTCAAAATATTATAAAGAAGAAGCAAGAGTGGGTCTCCGGCGAGAGAAACAGAACGGCGACGGGGAGGTTGTAAAAAAGGAGGTGGTGTGTGAATGTTTGATGTGTGTTTTTATAAACCTCTTTTCTAAAACCCTATCAAACTTGTGTTTTTTAACTAAAGGAAATTTATCTTCTTATAAATAAATTGAAAACCTAAAAAAAAAAAAAAAAAAAAAAAAAACGTTTTGCTTGAAAAAGTTGATAGGTAATTTTCAATCAAGTTAGACTTGGGTACGGTGATACAAATGCAAGCCGAGTTTAGGTGGCAACTCATTTGGCATGTCAAACTTTAAATTATCTTGTGATGGTGACGTGTGTCGCGTTAAACTTTCTCTCTCAACAACTGATGACGACTGAATTCTTGTGATGATGATCTAGTTTTGTTTATTTTTATTTTACATTTTTTTAATTCAATCTTTTAAAGTAGAGTGTTTATAATGTTGTAAAAGTGATAAAGTTAAAAAAATATATATATATATATATATATATATATATATATATATATATTAAAATATTAAACTGTATAATATTTGGAGTTATGTGTGTGTTGAACTAGGTTGTCAACCCGAACTAGTTCGAGCCTCATGATGCTACAACCGACCATGACCGAACATGCCGTAGTGGGCTCGACCGACCATGGCCAGAGGTCGACCGATCATACCAACCGACCATTGTGTGTGACCTTATGTAACCATATCGGGTTAGAATTGTCTCAAATTACTTGAGTCGAGTTAAGTGGCTCGTAATGCCTAACTTGACTCAAGTTTTGCTTCTGTTTAAGAGAATCCTAACCATACCACCTTTCCTTTGTGGTAATTTGAATGCCAATCAATTAGCATGCGTGAATGTGAGAAAAGACAAAAAAAAATAAAAATAAAAATAAAAATAAAAAATAAGGTTTTTGTTGGCGTGTGTTTACTTATATATGGTGGGTCTCGAATAACATGTGAAAGAGATCGTATTATAAGTAAAGTAACTCCAAGACTGCTCTTTCACGGGTTATGGGTCTCAATCCCGTCTTCGCGGTGTATGAGGGAGGTTGAGGCGTGAACAACCTTACCCCTATCCCAGGTAGAGAATGGATCCTATTCTAGAAGGTAAAAAAATACCTCCGTCCATGATATTATAAGTGTAGAGTATTTTTGTGTGTATAAGTGTCAAAAGTAAGGATGTGATATTATAAGTGTAGAGTATTTTTGTGTGTATAAGTGTCAAAAGTAAGGATGTGATATTATAAGTGTAGAGTATTTTTGTGTGTATAAGTGTCAAAAGTAAGGATGTTAAGGTGGGACCAAAAGTAAGTTTTGTCATCTATGATCTTTCGTACTCGAGGTGTTTTCTTTTTAAGATTATATGTGAGTTATAATTTTATTTAATTTTTAAGTGTGATTTTCCAAGGCTTATATAAGTTTACATATCATAACTATACTATTATCTTCGCATAGCGGTGATAATGTATTGTAATATTAATTTGCATAAGGGAATTTATTATGTACATACAGGTGTAAAGTAAGTGGGAGTGAAGAAAGTTAATGGTTTAAATTTTAATTAAGTATTTAAATATTTAATAGCATTACTTTTTATAAATCTGGGTATTTTAATCCTATAACATTACTCATTTTATAAGTTTTTAAGTTTTAGAAAATATGTTTTCTCTTTATATGTAATAGAGTAAACTACACAATTCGTTCTTGTAGTATCGTTCTGAGCAAGTTTTGTCCTTTGGTGAAAAAATGCAATCCATCCTTAAGCTGCGAAACGTTATGTATCGTTAGTCCTCACTCTAACTTCGCCATCTTGTTAGGTCACTAGTTTTACAAACACAAGTTATAGAGAAAGAGATAAAGGCGATTGAACAAGTATCAAACACTGCACACACAATAATGTAGCGGTTATCGTAAGGCATATGTGAAAGAAAAGAACTTGAACAACCAACCTCAAATGAGGGTTTACAAAATATTTATAGGAGGAAGCTAGAGGCAACACTCCTGGTTCCCATCCTTTCTATTGTGGACTTGGGCCTAAGCATGGGCCTTCTACATAAGCTTGACCTTAAACAAACATAAAGGCCATAATAAAGCTACCTATTACATATGAAATATAAATACTTGAAATCTTGTTTAGGAGTGATTCCAACAATCTCCCCAAGTATATATGAATGTAAGCGGTGAAGGCGTTGATGTAATAGTAGCTCGGCGTCTTCGACATTCTTCTTTCTTGTGAGAGGAATTGCCTTGATTCGAACAATCTCCCGGTGTAGAGATAGTTATCTTTGAGCAGTTATGCTTCAACGTCATCTTTAACTTTGTTCTTTGATCATTGTTCTTTGTGGTGAAAGTGATAGTATGTTGTTATGCATCGATCGCCTCAGTGCCTTGCTTTTGCTCCAGTGTCTCCGTCATTCTTGACATGCTCATCGCTCTTTGGCGGTGGAAATCAATCTCGATGAAGTTACATAAGTCTTTGACCGTAGATTCTTTGATTGATGAAGAATCATTCATTTTGTTGTGTTGCATTGAATAGAACTTCCATTAGTGATGATGTTGGCGTGAGCATGAGAAGAATCGACACGATCATCCCGCTCCGGAGCTTCCATAAGAAAACATTTCAAGCGGTTAGTAATAAGCGGTTTCGGCACTTACAAGTTTGAACTTGAGAGTGTTAACAACATAGTGTGAAAACACAACTCTAATTCTTACAAGGCCGTTCTGAGCTGAGTCCCACAGTGAGATAGCGCGATGTCACGAAGTACATCTGATTCGAGATGAGTCGTTGAGGTACACCAAGCATCACCTCACGACTGTAGACCGTTTGAGACACACTCCAGCGTAATCCACGGGAGTTACAGAAGTGACTTCTTTGTCGGGCTTGTTTGATGTTGACCACAGCGGGAGTTTCCATTCAATCATTGAGGATCACGGATGTGAACCTCTCATAAATGTTCTCGACAGTTGCTAAGATACATGAAGGACTCGATATGAACCATGATAATCTTATTTGTTGATCATCAGTGATTAAATGTCAAGTGTTCTAAGAGATCTTTTGATGAATCTTGTGGCTCTAGACTCAATAGTGCGTTTGGTTTTCTGAGCGGAGACTAGGAGAGGGTCTCCTTCTTCAATACCAAATGATCTCTAAGAAAGCCAATAGTTTCGTGGGGTTCCTGTGAGAATGAAACAAGCACATTGAGAAAACTTGAGTGGCTAAGAAGGTTTAGTGCATGCGTCATTTGGGTCCATGACGACTTTTAATCTTCAATACCGGTGTCACTAAGTGACAACCAGGTACCATATGAATTGAACCGATTATGCGCCTAAGTTGAATAATGCGGAGGCTATTTCTTTTCACCCTTTACTTTACATTTCTTTTGATTCTTGACTCCTTCTTTCTCCGATTCTCATTTTCTCCTTTTATAATCATTCCTAAGGACTTCTAACACTAACTAATGGTAGTGTCCTTGGGTAGATCCTCAGCTCTGTGGATCATGGGACGGTTATTCTAACCTTAGTCACCTTATAACTCCATGACTAACCTATGTTTGCCATTAAAACCACTTGTATGTGAAAATATCTCTCAAAGGGTTTGTAAATGAAAAACATGTTTGAACCCTTGTGAGAGATGAGGTTTTGCATAAATACTCCCCTCACATGTGCTTAATAGTTTAAATGGTTAAATGCACGGTGAGGAAAAGAGCGCACTTTTGAATTGATCCACTAAAGATAGACAATCTCCATGAGACACGGTTCGTTGAATAGTTAAAGAGTTACATTGTCGGTTTTAGGTGACAACTAGCTCTAATAACTACCATGAAGATGTAGCGAACCTTGGAAGGTTGTCAAACCCGTCGAGTTCATGTCTATCAAAAGTTTCTCGAATGGTACTTTCTACTTGGACAAGTCCTTTGCGAGACACGTTTACATTACTAGCGAACTAGCTTGAAATTATTACCCTTCCGGACAAGACTTTTGAGTTACAAGCAGTTTAGTACCGTCGATTCGTTGGTTAAGTCACGAGGTGCAGATTCATTTGCATTTTGCACAACATATTTCTTATCACACAATTTTCTCCCCACCAAAAATGGCATATAAGATGTTATTTTTGAGCGGTTGAGAATAAATATGACCATTTTGAGTGTTGCGGGAAGAGTGACCACTTGTGAACAATTTGTGAACAAAGTTTTAATTCAAATACTCCCCTCGACTAGTGATATAAGCGGTTGAGGTTTTGAAAAATCATATGGGAAGTACTTGTCTTTTGAGCAAAACCTTGAAAAGTGAAAGGTTTGATAGGTTTACTCAAAAATAAAGCTTCGCTCCTTTTATAAGGATTGTGGCAGGCGTACCACGAGGTCCTTTCTTGACAATTACGGGTTGTACAACATTTATGTGTGCACAAGCCATTGACATATAAAATCATGCATCCAAATATATAGAGAAAAGAAACAATTCAAGGAGTACGAGAGTCGATGATTTTTCCAGAGTGCAAGCAGGTGTTGAAAGCGGTAATGTTCATCTGGGTCGACCACCAACAAAGCTCTCCAATCGTGCAGGCGGTCCGCCGAACAACCTTTCATCAATCATTCGATGATCCTTCTCACATCCTTACGTCCTTAGAGTTCCATCGCTTTGGGTTCCCAATCTTTTCATGTATATCCTTCAACCGATAGGCAATCCATCACGACCGACTTCAAAGTGTGATCCCCAATTTGTGAAGATCGTCACACGCCATTAAGCGGTTTCGTTGAAGTTCACTGCGATGGCGACTCGAAAGGTTTCTTGATGGCGTAAGTTGTGTAAGGTGGTTGATGTCGGGAAGATCAAGCTATGGTGGAGTGAAGTTTACGTTTCGATAAGATTTAACGGCAAGTGAAGATCTTCAACACGTTCTTTGATGACTATCGTCGATGAAGATGGCGGTGACTTGATGAATTCACGTTGTACTTGATTGAAATTGTCTCATGCGACCTTGAACTTTGGCAAGGTACATGTCTTCAATATCGTTGATGTTCAAATTCTCAAAGTCGACTTGGAGAATGCATAGTCCCTTTCGTCTTGTCTTTTGACCACAATCTTCTTGAGAAAAGTGTAGTCCCATTTAGGCGAAAGACCAACATGTTGGATGGCAGCGATACTTTTAATCTTGAACACTTCATGTTGAGACTTACACGAAGCGACACGTAGTAGATTCTTGACGTTCCGGCGATGGTGAATCCATACATTGCATCTTGGTCATATGCTACCACTTTGTCGGAGAACATGTGGGTAGCACGTTCCTCGATGGCTATACAATCGAGTATATTGCGGCGGGGAATGGAAGTGTCGAGATGTAGCGTATTTCCTAGAACCATCGCCACCGTGTTGAAGAAAATCTAAGTCTTTGTTGAAGAAATGTCCGAGGGAATCCTAAATCGATCGGGTTGGCCAATTGTAGGTAGAGGTCGAGACCGGTCGATTGTAATATGGAGGATTGTCCCGTTTGGTGAAGTCGATGTTTATACAGGTTGAGCCAATCCATGTTGTTAGACATGGCTCGAGCAATGTTTTCAAGGTGATATTCAACCTCGATTGCACTTTCCATTTGTTTTTCAAAAGTAGAATCGTCATTCTTGATGCGCTTCAACTCGATTTCGTCATCTTCTTCACACGGAACCTTTCTTGCAAAATCTTTGCATGCTCCAAGGTACTACCGTCTACCAATTCTTGACCTTCTTGAGGATAGGGAGTGTTGTTAACAAGTGTAGCAAACCATTCAAATTCTTGGTTTTATCGTCATCTAGCCATGATCTGACGTCGGTATGAGCGTCTTCTTCTTCTTTTGAAGGCTTGGATGATGATCTTGGTTTACATCCTTGTTTGGGAGAGGTGGGTTGTTGTTGGGGCTCGAGGACCTCTTCATCGTCACCACCCGTATACTCAAGTAATCACTGTTTTTTGAGTCGGGGTGGTAACTCGGAATCGTCCCGAGGTTTATCGATGAAGACCGAGGTGGAGGAGACTTTGTTGAGAAGAAGTCTGTTGTTGAGGAGGTGGCATCGAAGAAGATTCACCGCATCGCTTCGGCGTTTTGGTGCGAGTCTTTATCCTTATCATCGTCATCTCTTGGCGTTTGGGTTGATCGGTGACTCCTTGCATGATGATCGAGTTGAAAAGCAAGTAGACCTTGAAAAATTTAGCTTCATCGAAGTAAACATTCGGATCGCTTTGACATTTGCATCACTAGTTTAGCGATTAACTTTCAGTTCGAGAGATCGACTTCTTTGGCCATTGTATGTTTAACCAATGCGGCGATGTTAGGGTGAGTTGTGCGGAAAATACTTCTCTTGTCACACCGGCGATTATTTCGAAGAAACTTGTGGGTATGATCTCTTCTTGCCTTTTCGGTTTCTTTTGGACTTTAGGAGCGATATCTGAAGGTACTTGTTGGTGTAACCTTGATCATTTCGTTTAGTTCCTCTTTACGATGACTCTTCATGAACTTATGTACAAATTCCCTTTCTTTCGCATCTTGTCTTTCTCATCATTTAAGTCTTGAATTTGGTCGCAAACCAATTCGGTTTTACATAAAAGTATGTCCTTCTTTCGACTTGTTGGACATCTTTCACAATTCTTTCATAGTCTGCGAAATCCAAGATTTAGGTGGTTTCTTCACGGTTTGGATGATGATTTGGTTGACTTATTATATGGTGGTTGTGATGAATGAGGCGAAGAATCCGATGATGATGAGATGTGAGGAGATTCCGGGTCCTTTGGTGGTTGAAGTTTCCTTACGTGGCGTGTAGGACTATCCGGAAGAAACTTCATATAATCATCATCGTCATCTCTAGACTTTTCTTTCTCGGACTTCTTGGTTTCGGTTCCTCAAAGTCATATCGATAGTATCCTCCACAAGTTGTTGTTGTTGCGGAAGAGTGGTGGTACGGATCCTTATCGGTCGATTAACGCATCGGGATGCAGAGAGGTGGGCGACACCACTTGATCCTCCGGGGCCACCCATTTGATCTTTAGCAAATTCTTGACCTTTTGAAGGTGTCGGCGATTTTAAACTTCTTCTGTATGATTTATCCGGTTGCTCTTCTTCTTCTTCTTGAGCTTTCATCATAAGGTACAATATTTGAGTCTTCCCTTTTCTTGGGCAATGGAGGACTTGGTTTTGCTCTTGAGGCGGTGCTTGATTGCGATTGCGAGTAATGAACCTCTTCATCATCTCGGTATCTTGAGCTCTCGTCCTCAAGCTTTCTTTGCGGTTCAAGTGTGGGAATAGGTTCGGCTTCCTACGGGAACAATCCTTTTAGAAGGAGGATTCCTTTTAGGAAACTTCCTTTGACTCACGATGCTTGTTGCGCTTCTGCACTTCCTCTTACGGTTCTTCTTACGGTGTTCGGAAGATTTTTCGTCGAGATGACCAACTTTGCCTTGTCTAACTGCTTCGGATACCTTTTATGCGTTTGAGCTTTCGACATCTTGATTAGAAGGAAATCAATACAAAGACACCTTGTTTCTTTGTAGAGCGATTCCTTGATTACGGCGGATAGAATAGGTTCCGTCAACATATCGTGATTGTCGGGGTCATTGAGCCTCTTGGGAATATCGGGGTGAAGTCCAGTGCTCTGGATCAACAATTTAGTATATCGATGTAGGGAATCTTTGAGCCAAGTTTGTTGAGAAATGACATCATGTCATCCCAAATCGAGCTTCGATAGCGATGTGTTTCATGTTGACCAATGCCCAAAATATTTGCGGTTCCATGAGCTTAGGATGCTCATAGCCACCGCCACGCGACCGAGCAGACTTGGTGATGATCATATAGAGAGTTCTCCATGGTTGAGGAATACTCTTAAGCTCTACGTGAGAATGCTTGGTGATTACTCCTGTAGCCTCGTCATAACCGATATCGATTAAGAATTGGAGAGTTAGCTCTTGACGGTGTGGCATATAGTTTGGTTGGATTGACTTGAGGAATAAGGAGAGCGACCCTTAAGTCTGCGGTGTAATGGTGACTTGTTTGTGGTTCGAGTCACCGTCACGTGATCAGTCCTTTGACCACTTTCCATAGTGTTCGAGGCTGTTGGATATAGATCTCGGGAGCAGTTGCGAGTGAGTGAGCATATTACGATAAGGATGAGTCCTCGAATATCAATAGCAATTGAACACGAAGATTACGAGCAAGTGAGGTGTCAAAGTCAACACGGAGATTATTCTTTCCTATCTTCATTGGATAGCCATAAGGATAGATATCGACAATGGAGAGAACTTGGATGCATCTACATTCATTTGTTCGACCATGTCGTGATGCGAAATAACATTAGCCAAAAGAACCAACATATCGAAAGACATAATGTTAGTCAACGAAGGTCTTAATGTCTAGTTATTGAATGTATGGTGTCAATGATTGTTCTGAGTCCTAAGTCACTTGTATGTCCAATAGTCTAATGACGTCGTGAAATGTTTAGTGAGTTAGTTAACTTTAAGTTTTAAAGTTTATGTTATCACTTATTGTTCACAACATATTAGACGATTAAGTTTATTAGTGACATTATTGGATTCGTGACGTTATGATTAGTTTATTTACAAGTTTGTACACGTAACAATTCATCATGAAGGTCAATCCGAGGTTAAGCGTAGTTTTGGCAAAGTTAGCGTAAGCGATATTGACATATCGTGAGCAAACTTACGCGTGGGATCCTAACTTCACGCGTAAGAAATATTACGCGTGGGAAAAGAGGACCTTATGCGTGGAGCTTACGCGTGGCGTATATATACCTTATGCGTAAGGTTTACTCGTAAGAGTAGACCTTATCGTGAGGTAGTCCATTGTTCGCATATCCTTCACGGGATCGTAGTCCATTTTAGAACCTGACTACGCGGGTAATCCTTATGCGTGGGATTGCAAATGACCTTGATTACGAGTTTCACGGTAACAAGCACGAAATAGAACCATCATATCATCAATATTAACACATAAATTCATTTTAACAACAAATCATGGCAAGAACACATGTTACACGGTTATCGTAGAACTACATCGCGTAGTCTAAACCCTAAATCTCGCGTATGAGATCTAGCCATGGAATATGCACCAAACTTTTACGGTAGTTTAAGAGTGTTGAGGAAGTCTATATACCAAGTTATAACACCCAATTCATGGTGAATCAAAAATACCCAAACTTAAGAACTTTAAACCCTAATTCCAAATTGTTGATGATTTAGAGTTTCTGGGTGGTTATAAAGCAAGGAAATCATCAATTCAACATCATAAGAATATAACCCAACAATCTTTTTGACCAAAACACTTCACATTCGAAAACACCCAATTCGACACAAGAACCCTAATTTTCAAAAAATCATTGATACGTGTTTCTGGGTGGATTTTGATGGTTAAACTGATATCATTGATGTATTTGAAATGTTTTGACATAATCCATTTAACCACAAACGTCCACACAATGATTGCGTGTTCATACGCTTATGCGTAGAACACATAATCACTCGTAACATGAATTTTAACCGTTGGATTTGAATAAAATTCAAGACCTTATCTTAAAAACATGTTTAGATCACAAAAACACTTACACAATGATGATCAAATCAATAGATATCTTGAACGATTGTAAGGCGTAGGATGTGTTAGGTTTTGTGTAATAAATGTGAAGAAGAAAAGTAGGTGGGAGGGTGTTTTAATAAAAGTGAGTTTAACCTTTTGACAGTTTTGGTCCCTCCACCTTTTCCTTTTTCAAACCAAGCCATTTAACTTCCATTTTGGTTACCAAACGAAGATTTTAGGAAAGAAGCATGACGACACTCCCCCTCGACTTAAGAAATAATGAAAGGTTATAAATTTAGTCCGAGGAGTGTCTTTGAACCGAAAATTGTACCACCATTTGTAAAAGATTCAACCGAGATATGATAACATGCAAGTACACGATGTTTTGAAGCAGTTAAGAGATTATTTTCTCCCCTCAACACTTGATCGGAAAAATCTTGAATTTTGAAAGATTAAAGTGTTGACGGAAAAATGTACTTGCCATGTTGAAAGAAAGATAGATTAGGAGAATATTTTTGTTGTTTTAACGGATTTTATATTTTTGTATTTTGTTTTGAAAATTATTTACAAAAGATGTTTTGGTGTTTGTGGGTTTTTTAAGGCATTTTTAAGAGGTCATCAATTCCTCTTGAGTCAAACACCTCATACCAATCCGGTGGACCAACTCATTAAACCTAGCGGGTGGCAAGGCTTTGGTGAGAAGATCGCCAATTGGTATTCTGTACCCATAAAGTATAATTCAACGGTACCACATTCCACGTGGTCCTTGATGAAATGATAGCGAAGATCGATGTGCTTTGATTTAGTCTTTGAGCCGAGTTGCACGAGATCGCAATGGCACTCGATTGTCGCGATACATCGGATTCATCGAATATGTAACCATAGTCTTTGAGTTGTGTTCTCATCCGGATGACTTGAGCACAACATGCGGACATAGCTACATATTACGCTTTGGTTGATGATGACGATGTACAATCCTGCTTCTTTGATTGCCAAGACACGGTTTATCACCGAGAAATTGTAGAGCTCACGAGTACTTTTCTTGAGTCTAAGCATCCTGCGTGATCGGCGTCTGGCGATTAGTTCAAAACCGAAATCCTTGGATACGGATCCCAGTTAATGGTTCCCTTTATGTATCGGAGGATTCTTTTAGCCTCGAGAGGTGGGTTTCAGTTGGTCGCGACGATAGCAGGAGCATAGATAAGCGGCAAAGACAATATCAGTCCGCTAGTTGTTAGATACATGAGGACCCAATAATACTTGGTATTTGGTGGGGTCAACTAATTTCCATGTAAATCAACATCTAGCTTCTTGGTATGAGTCATTGGTGTGGCATAAGTATCACGGTTTTCATTCCAAATTTGTTTAACAATTCAAGGGCATATTTGGGTGACTCAAGAAAATACCACGGGGTGATTGATGAACTTGCGGTCCTAGAAAGAGCGTAAGTTCACCCATCATGGACATTTCAAAATTTTTCTTCATTAGTTTTGCAAAAGCGATTGAAAACTTTTTATGTGTTGACCCAAAATGATGTCATCCGTAAATTTGAACAATTAAGATGTGTGCCCGTGATATTGTATAAAAGAGTTGGGTCAACCGAGCCTTTGGTGAAATTATTGGCAATGAGGAAAGATGATAGTTTATCGTACTATGCCCGAGGGGCTTGTTTGAGACCATAAAGAGCTTTGTTCGGTTTGTAGACATGGTTCGGGAACTCGGGATCAACGAATCCATATGGTTGGTGACATAGACCGTTTCTTTTAGTTGTCCATTGAGAAGCTGTTTTGACATCCATTTGATAGACCGTCATATTCATATGAGTCGCGAGCGAGAAATATCCGAAACGACCTCAAGGCGAGCAGCCGAGCAAAAGATTCTTCAAAGTCTATTCCTTCTTCCCGGCGATAACCCTTAGCAACTAGGCGTGACTTGTTTGGATGGCGTTCCTTGACATCAATTTGTTTTCCAAATCCATTTTAGACCAATGGCGTAGACCCTGTTGGTCTTTCAACCGATTCCATACTTCAAGGCGTTTGAATTGGTTGAGTTCTTCTGCATGGATTCAATCCGGTTGTCTTTTGTCATTGCATCTTTAATGTTTTTAGGCTCAGTTAGCGGAGCGGTGAGTGCATAAATGCAATGTTCACCATCTGTGTGAAGACGTTGTCTCGTAACGGTTGGTTGATTCGGGTTGCCAATAATGTTAGCGGAGGATGGTCTTTGTCCATCTATGTGTAGAGGTTGATGTTGGTATACATTGTGCGGTTCCGAGGATTCAAATGGTTTGTTGAAGATTCCGCGACATCTGTGCGGCGATCTCATTAGCAAGCGGGTTGAAGAACGCATTTGGATCAAAATCTGCGGTGGAGGTACTTCATTCGAGAATATCATCAATTTGGTTCATCATTGGTGGAAGCGGTGTGTTCAAGCTGTTGTGTTGGAGTCAATCGGTGTAGGTGCATCTTCAACGATGGTTGTTGTAGCAGTGTATCGGTATAGGAATATGATCGGGTTGTGCGGTGAGCAATGGATACACCAGAGCACGTTCATCAATATCGTCACGAGCGGAGGAGCAAATAACCTTTCCATTTGTTGTGAGTTAGGCGAGGGCTTTCTTGGTGATGATGGGGTTGAGGAAGTTTAAGCGGTTGTGTCCGGGTTCTAAGTTGTTATACTCGAAGCCATCTCCGTGAGTTCATCGAAATGAGCATGAATCGTTTCCATTACCTCCTTAGTTCGACGATTCAGTTCGAAACCTTTAGAATTGTCACAATATCCAATAAAGACTCCAATATCGACTTTGGCTTTGAGCTTTCCAAAATCATCACGATCATTATTCGGATAGCAAAGGGATCCAAATACATGAAAGTGTTTGAGGTTCGGTTTATAGTTGTGGACAAGCTCGAAGGTGTTTTGTTGTGGCGTTTTGTGATCATAGAACGGTTTTGAGTATAGCATGCGATGAATCGACACGCCCATAAGTAATCTAGAAGTTTAGCATTGATTAACATTGTTCTTGCGACTTCCACTAACGTTCGGTTTCGTCTTTCAACAACTCCGTTTTGTTCGGTGTGCGTGCAATAGATGTTTGATCTTTGAATTCCCATTTTCTCATAAAATTCATGAAGGGTTTTGTTAACAAATTCGGTTCCTTTATGCATTACGATTATCACGGCGGTGTTGCGGAGTGAACACATATTTTTGTGAGAAGGTGATGATCATTTGTGGAGCTTGGTCTTTGCTTGAAGGAAGTAGACCCAAGTCCATCGTGAGTAGTCATCAACAATTACTAAGATGTAGCGTTTGCCATTGATCGTTTGCACGCGCATCGGGCCACACAAATCCATGTGAAGAAGATGTAGCACATCTTTGAGGCGTGTTCCACCTTTGAAGGAAAATGAGCACGAGTGCTTTTCCATTGTTCACGGTGAGCAAAGGTGATCTTTTGAATACCGAATCGTGGGAGTCCTTCAACTAGTTTGTGTTGAGCAAGGTTGGTGATGGTTTGAAAGTTTAGATGTGAGAGACGACGGTGCCATAGCCGAGGATTTTGTTGATGTTGCCTTAGAAAGTAAGCGGATGGGAGTGGAAGCAACCATGTCTTGCATAGAGATAGTGTAGAGACTAGAATTACGCGAGCGGACATAAGGTCATTTCCTTGTAGATCACGAATGAAACAAGTTTTCTCCACAAAGCAACCTCCAAATCTCCATCACAAAATTGACCTCTTGAAAGCAGTTGTGACCGAGGCCTTCCACATAGTAAACCTGCTGATTTCGATGTTCCCATTGACATAATCTCCGTAGCCCATGATAGGCTGCAGTGATCGTTCCCGAATCGGCGGTGCCAATGAACTTTGCAATAAAGTTTGATAACAGTTTAAGGTTGCTGTCATGTGTCGGGAACATCCGCCATCAACAATCCGAGAGAATGATCATATCACTGCATTACACACGGGCGACACGGATGGAATAGAAGTAGATGTGGAACCCGAAATGTTAGAGGGTTCGAAGCGGTATGTTAGATGACACACATTGATAATTTTAGGCATCCATTTAAATCCTAGTGTGTTGTATATCCATTTCGCCATCTATAACTACTCTTTGCTTTAGTCTTAGTGAAAGCACTAGGTGATACTACATTCTTAGGAGGTGAGCGGGAGCTCTTGTGATAGCAATGGTTGCCTTAGAATCTAAAGAAGGCGGTCTACCAAGCACGACTTAGAATGATTAGTGGGCCTAGAGGTATTCCGATTCTTAGGATTTCGTAAGCGAGATATTATAGCTTTAGCAACACATTTGTCATGACAATCAGAATTCATATTCTTCCGACAAATAACACAAGGTGCAGCAGACTGAATATGAAAAGTACTTAACGATTTAGCATTCGTTACATCACTATTTGTATTACATTTGCCAGACGCAACATTTATAGTGGAAGCAACATGAGTTTTATTCAGAGTCCTAGGGTGTTCTTCTACTTTAGCATTCCTTATTGATCTTTTCTTAGGTCGCAACTTCCTATTCTTGATTGAGTGCTCTAGGTCGCAAGTGCGGACGTTTGGAAAAGATGCAACTATTCTGTTTCGATGAGGGAAACACATTAGCAACTTGTGATTTGGCGTTGGAATTCTAAGTTCACGATTACTAAGTGTATTGACCGGTGCTAATCTCTTAATCACGATGGCGGAAGTTGTTCATACTTTCCTAACATTTCCGTAACTTAGAGATAGTGTGAATCGGATCTTGATTTTGAGCGAATATTTCTAGCAAAATTCATGACATCTCTAGTGTGAGCAAGATAGTGATCAAGTTCGTTTGATGCTTCAAGTCGAGTCTTTTGAGTAAATCAAATATGACACCATATTCATGTTTAACTTTTAAAAGTTCTTGTTCATATTTTGAGATTTGACTTTTCAAAGACACGTTTGATCATCCAGTTGCTCAATTTTAGGATCAAAAGATTTTGCACTCAATGGCGATTTTCTTTTGAAAGCTAAGTTGATGATTGTGAATATCTTTTCACACCAATGAAGACGACGTTTGCATTATGAATTTCATTGAGTAATCGTTTATTTTCGACTTTTAAAGACTCGATCTGAAGCACATTCTCGGTGTTCTCAACAGATACAACAGTTTCAACAATATCGGAGAGATGTGTCGGATGCAAATGGCAAAGCATGAAGTAACACAACATTATGGATATCGGCACATATAACATCTTCCAAGAGTCGATCAACATCTTTTCTCAACAGTTTCTTTTGCGTTTAGTGTTAGAAATAGATGTTTCATTTTCTCGGCGTTTTCATTACCCAAGTTCCTTATGAAAATCCTTTTCCCGAGCAATTGCACAACTTTTCAAGTTTTTAACATTAGGTAAAGATTTTTCCTAAAAATGTCTCTTTGTTCTCGCGCGGAGCGATTGAAAATGTTCAATTTTGATTTCGGATCGATATTCTATCTCATGTTGTAAAATTTTGAGGTCGACCATGAAAATGTCAAAATATCGAAGAATTTTTCGATTTTCGGGTTGTGAGTTTACTTCACTAATGGAAGGTAAAGGACCATAAGTTTGTGCAAAATCTGCTTTGGGATTAACATTAGAAGACTCGGTGTTTTGATGATAACCCTTGGTGTGTTAGAAGAATCCGTTGGTGTGTGAAAGTGACCGCGTTTTATAATTAAAGGTTTGTTGTAAACAACATTTTTAATTTTGATCGACTCTCGTCTTACGCATCTAATTCCTCTTGACGATGATATTCAACAACACTCATGACGGTATTATCAATTTTGTATTACGCCGGAAACTTGAGGAGTTGTTTTGAATGTTTTTAGTGAAAGCTTTGGTTTGTAATCGACTAGATTTTTTCCATATCCTTTTGGATTGGGTTTTAAGGTAAACTTTTCAATAGTCATTCTTGATTCACCATGTTTGTAAACAATAGTTTTAAACTCTTTAAGTTTGTTTTGCAAGTCGATAATTTCTTCAAGAAGGTCATCTACCCGATTCGTTGAATGCTTTTTGTATCGGATAAGCTGTTTTTGACAATTTAACAACTCACCTTAGCTTTTGATTTTCCAAGGTGAGGCGTTAATTTGCTTTTTATGTTCGTGTTTGAGTTGTTCTAATTCGGACAACAAAGCATTCTTCGAGGCGGCTAGATCACGATCTGTCTCTAAATATTTTCATTTTGATGAGATTTTGCAAAAGCGGCTTCAAAACCTTTTCACGGTTTTCTTGAGTTTTGAAAAGTTGAGTTGCATTTGTAAGCATTCAAAATCCTTGGTTAACGATGCATTTTACTTTTAAGGACCGATTTAATGCAACACATTCAACAATTTTGGATTGTTGGTCTTTAAATGTGAAACAAGATCCGGATGAGGCAAAGGTTCATCGTGTTCATCGTGAGTCACAACATGATCATTATTTAGATCCTCCAAGTATAACCACGGAGTCAATTTGATTATCAAGGGAAACCATAAGGTCATCCGAATCGTCAAATGTAACTACGGGTTTATTTAAAATCGTCGAATGAGATGTAGATGACTCATTTGAACATTACGAGCCGTCTTGGATTCGAATATTGATGGAGATATTAGTTCGATATGATAATGGTTTGTTCGAGTACGAGACAAGCCATCGATGTCATCTGCGGGCTGTTTTACTCATGTGTAACTCTTGCATATTAGCCATCAACATAATAATTGCATTGGCACGCAAGTCCTCCATATCATCATCCGAGTGCGCATCCGCCATAAAGCTCGTTCTTTGTCCGTGAGAGATCCACCGACTTCATCCTTAAGAGCCAAAAGTAAAGCCTCTTTGAAATAAGCACCGCCCTAGTCCTTGGCTTTGGGCATGCATTAGCCAGTGTCCTTCTCATTGCGGTTGTAGCATCTAAGACCATTTAACCGATTCGAGCATTTCCTGTTCCACCACTAGAGCTCTGTTGTTATTCCTACCCACAAGATTAAACCCTTGACCACCGCCCATCGGCGACCATAATCACGATTACGAACTTCAACACGTCCATTGTTCACAACAACTTGAGTCCGTGTGTTAGATGAGGAGCGAATCGATTGTTGGATTTGTTGGTGTAACGCCAAAAGCATTAGCAATCATCACAAATCCTTGTTGCAATGCTTGAATGGATCGATTTCCTCGGTAGCTTCAACGACATATGCTTGAGCATTGTTGCAGTATGGAACCAATTGATTTTGTTGAGGTTGTTCTTTGTGAAGGTGTGTTTGAAGCGGTTGGTTGAGTTCTTTGGTTGAGAGGATAATTCATTGAGCATACAAGGCAAGTTGTTGATTAT
Organism: Chrysanthemum lavandulifolium; assembly: GCA_022545495.1. Lineage (NCBI taxonomy): Eukaryota > Viridiplantae > Streptophyta > Magnoliopsida > Asterales > Asteraceae > Chrysanthemum > Chrysanthemum lavandulifolium. The sequence continues at coordinate 226,790,425 of CM040238.1, read as the reverse complement.
CCGGTTGTATTGTTTACGCAATTTGAGCACGGAGAATCCTTTCCGATCAACTTCCTTTTCATGAGGCTTCAAGTAATCGTACAACAATCCATAAGTAGAATGATGCATATTCTTCGCAGCGGAGAAAGATGACATACTTCTCCCATTCGGGACCAAGACTACTCGGGAACTTAGTATTCACCGCAATTCTTGGCATGATGATGTTGTGTTTATCCAAATCATTGATGATGTCCGAAAATCGATGATGATATGACTCTAGTGTCTCTCGGGTTCAATCATGAAGTGTTCATAAGCCAAGTAAATTTTGGATTCCAAATCCTCCCGATTGAGTCTGAGATCCTTCCATAAGAAGACGAATATGATCCCACATTTTTGTGCGGTCTTTTGAGCATCAACACTACGAAGAATTGGGTTTGGTAATCCTAAGAGGATGTATTCCATTGCAAGTTCATCGACTTCATAGTGTAGAAGTTCAGAGGATTTAAATCGCAATGCAGATAGCAATGTTGGTTTGTTCATCTCTTGGTGGAACAAAGATTGGATCTCCGGTACAATGACGATGAGCATCTCAAATGGACCTTCAAGATAACCTTCTTTAAGAACTTTCCATGTGGCTTCTTGGATCACAAAATCTAAAGAACCTTATCACCCATTGATCGTAATTTCCGGGAGTGAGCATTGGAGGTCTATCAAGTGATCCAACTTCATGAATTGATTGTTGGTCGCTTAAAGCTTCACACATCTTTGCAAACCAAGTGGGTTCCTTCATAGTGTTCCTTGATGGATGTTGATTGAAATCGTTTGTGTAGGTTTGAACTTGAAGACTTGGCGGTGTTTGAACCATTTGTGGAGGTGGAATTGCACCCATTTGTGGAGTATGTTGCTTTGGTTAAATTGTTGTTGATAAATTGCTTGTTGTTGATTCCATTGTTGATGTTGTGGAGTTAATTGTTGTTGTTGTTGATGATTATAAGTGTGAGGAAATAGTTAGAGTATGGTGGTTGAGACATGTTGATGAACTTGTGTAGTAAAATGGATCTTTGTAGTCGAATGAACCTTTGTTGATGAAGTGTCCTTAGGCGTAGAAAAGACAAGAAACCAAGTAGTACTTATGCGTAAAACACCAAAAGATACGCGTAACAATAAGAAGTTCTGGCGTGGGATTTAGCTTCTGCGTAAGTAAGATAAAACACTAAAGTTATCGTAGACAAAAGTTAGGCGTGAAAGTTAGGCGTGGGATTACCTTATCGTAGACCTAAGTTTACGCGTAAAGTTAATCTTATCGTGGGATTTCTGGCGTAAGCTTATCTTATCGCGTAAGTTTGGGGTTTTGCCAAATGATCTTTACACTATCACGGTGCAAAAGATATCCAAAGTCGACATATTTTCGGACTCATCCAAGTAAGAAAACACGGAATAAACCAGAAAATGAAGATCAAATCAAGGAAAATCTTACGCGTAATTTTAGGGTTTTGATACGCGTAGGATTACTCGTAACTTTGATTTTGCCCAAATGTGTTTCTAAACCGATTTTTGTTATGGAATAGCTTCAATAGTACCAAAAGAACACAAAATGTGAAACTTGATGTACCAAAGCGCTAAGCGGGTTACGCGTAGAAACGACACCCACGAACAAAAACAAGCTTAAAAGCGTAGATCCACGTAAAGTTTGAAATTTTGCCAAAAACAAGTATTTTAACACCTCAAAACATTGAAAGTACAAGAATCTTGGATTAAAAAGTGTAAAAACGTGTTTTTAAGCGAACCAAAGTATCACTCGTTAGCCTTACGCGTGGGACCAAAACCCACTTCAAAAGCAATAACGATTCACCCAACTATTAGGCGATTGATACCATTTGTTAGGTCACTAGTTTTACAAACACAAGTTATAGAGAAAGAGATAAGGCGATTGAACAAGTATCAAACACACACACACACAATAATGTAAACGGTTGTCGTAAGGCATATGTGAAAGAAAAGAACTTGAACAACCAACCTTCAAATGAGGGTTTACAAGAGTATTTATAGGAGGAAGCTAGGGCAACACTCTAGTTCCCATCCTTTCTATTGTGGACTTGGGCTAAACATGGGCCTTCTACATAAACTCGACCTTAAACAAACATAAAGGCCATAATAAAGCTACCTATTATATATGAAATATAAATACTTGAAATCTTGTTTAGGAGTGATTCCAACACATACTACCGGTCGTTATACCTCATCCACTCGAGGGTATTTCAGTCTTTTCCCACCCATAAGGGCCAACGGTGTAATTTCAAAATTATCCGAAAAATTTTATTTCAAACTTTTTTTCCGATTTTTTTTTCAGTCTATTCACATGTGACGGAAATTGTATTTCGAAAAAAAATTTGAAATTGTATTTCAATCTATTCACATGTGACTGAAAACAATTTTAAATTTTTCTTCACATGTGACGAAAAAAAGTTTCGAAAAAAAATCAAAAAAAATGTGAAAACACAAAAATTCGGAAAAAAAGAATCAAATTTTTTTTTCGAAAATGTCTGTTTTTATACGTTTTCATCCGGTTTCATATGATTTCGTCCGGTTTTCTCACGTTTTTATTCGTCTTTATCCGTTTTTCTACGTTTTCTTCCGTTTTAATAACGTTTTTATCCGTTTTTGTCTGTTTTTATACGTTTTCATCCGATTTTAATCTAATAGCTAATAAAAGTTAACCAATTTTTCTAAGAATTTCCAAATAAAATTCAAAAAATTTCAAAAATTTCCAAAAATTTTCAAAAAAAAAAAAAATTGAAAAATATTTTCAAAAAAAAAATTGAAAATCTTTTTTCGATAAAATTTTTTTCAAAACTTTTCAATTTTTTTTTTGTCACATGTGAAAAAAAATTTGGAAATTTTTTCCATCATATGTGACTTTTTTTTCACATATGACGAAAATTTCACAGTTTTTTCATATGTGAAAAAATTGGAAAAAAAAAATTTCACAGCTATCAGTATTTCGAAGAAAGAATTTCTAATAATTTTTTCACATGTGACGAAAAAAATTCACGTGTGTCGAAAATTGTTTTTCACATGCGACAATTTTTGGGGAAAAAAAATTCGGAAAATTTTTTTTTGGGAAAAACAAATTTCAGAAAAAAAAAATGGAAAAAAAATTCGGAAAAAGAATTTCGAAATAAAATATTTTGGAAAATTTCGAAATTACACCGTTGGTCCTTATGGGTGGAAAAAGACTGAAATACCCTCGAGTGGATGAGGTATAACGACTGTTAGTCATGTCAGTTAGAGTGAGGGACTAACGATACATAAGGTTTCGCAGTTAACAATGTACGGTGCATTTATTCCGTCAAAGGATCTAAACTTGTCGGTCAACGATACCACAAGGACGAATGGTGTAGTTTACTTTATGTAATATAAATAAACTTATATAAGCTCACGAGTCTTAAAATAAGCCGGAGAAATTGAGGTTTATAAAATATAAGTCAAAATCAAATAAGCTTATAAGCTCACATATAAATTTAAACAAACACCCCTTAATCAACGGTTTTTTTTTTTTTTTTTTTTAATCAAAGATAACACCTTTTTAACTCTGGCGAACTTAAAATTTGATGTTAAATATTTATCGAGATCATGTTAAGTTGTATCATTTCATGTCCAACGTCATCACCACCAACCAACACCGCAATCACCACCATGCCCACATACTGTCGTCGTCACCTGAAGCACGCCAATTATTGTTGAACAGTAAAGGATGATGGAGATGGTGGGTGAAGTCAGAGGTGATGGCGGTGGTAGGTAGGGTTAATGGTGACAATGGTGGCAGGTGGGTTTGGTGGTGTCGGCAGTGGTGTGTAGCGTTGGGGGTAAAAACGATGACAGGTGGGTTGGTGGTGACGGAGGTGGTTGATGGTTATGGTGGGTGGGGTTAGTGGTGGTGGCGATAGGAATGAAATGATGAAACTGAACGGAAAATCGTTAAATACGTAACATAATGTCCAAAAATTGCTAGAGAAAACAAAGTTTGCTACCTTTGGTTGAAAAATAATAGTTTGATACCTTGATTGAAAATTATCTCAAGTTGCTATATTTCTGTGTCATTTACCCCTTAACAGATTAACAAGAATAGCAGTCTACGAAATTTGAACCATCATCCTTTTTTTGGAACCATCATCCTCTTAGTTGAATATATAACCTTTCAAGTCTAGGGATGACGAAAAAAAAAAGAAAAAAAGAAAAGAAAAATAGAAAAAACACCAACTTGAACTCGATAGAAAAACCTGAACCCCGAACTTGTTGAGGTAGGTTAGGCATGCTTATCGGGTTATGAAGCGAGTTTCAATGCTTTAACATGGATTTTTATCGGGTTCGGACGAGTAGTGGGGCACAACATCCCCGTTCAACAACATATATATAGCTACATTATATGGTTATCGATGCCTCAAGTTATTGCATGAAATCGTATTGTTAATGCTGCAAAAATAGTAATAAATGGGGAATAGTGCGTGTTGGTGGAGCATTACGTTCGAAAAAGACACCCGATAGGATGATCTCACATATACCGCTAAGCAAGTATTTTTGTTCGGAATAATTTTATAGGGTGTATCATACAAAATGGCATCCTTGTTACTTGGAATCAACGGTTTATTCAACAATGACCAATTCAACAAAACTATAAGCATACATATTCTACTCCGTCCTCACTTTTGTTGATCGCCAAATTATCGTTCTTTTGCTATAACAATAGAGTAGCATAGGTGCCCGACTAGTTTACTTTAACTTGTTTCAAGTTATTACTTAGTATTGATTAATATGCATGTTGAGTAGCTTTATAAGATCTTGTTATTGTATTTGAAATGTTGGTCCCAACAACAACCTATCGTTATATTTAGCTTAGGGAATTTATTCTTATAATTGTGGGTTTTAAAAGGCTCGATATTAAAGTATGAACTACAAAAGAAAAGCATGACATAACACAAATTTATTTTTGTTAACAGTCTTTTGTTCTGACATCGAGATCCATATGTAATTTATGTAAGGAAAATGATTAATGTGCCTAAAATTTGCCTAAAATCATATCTAATTATATGATTGCACCATATGACAAATTGAGAAGTTGAGATAAAGATAATATAAGATGACTATTGAATGTGTCAATCTTTCTATGATTTGAGCATTTTATTAAGTATGTGAGTTAGTCATCTCTACCATTGCTCTTTGTGTAATACACTGTTGTTGCAGAGATCAACAACAAACAACCTTAGAAGGACCCTCTTTGGAGTCCAATGATCCCAATCCAATGTGCTTTCTAATGTATAAGTATGAAGTTATGAACGACTCTTAAAAACTTAGACTAATACTATTTAATCCCAAGTTCGTTTACTGGAGTTCCTTATTCTGGTTTGTTTAATGATGGAAAAAAGGCTGATGATTCGGGTATGGAAAATGTTGGGAAAATGGCTGATTATCCGACTTTTGGTAATTTGGAAAGCAATGATGACGATGAAGTTTTGAAAGTCGAAAATGAATTTTCTAGTTACATGAAGAATGATGGTCCTAAAATTGGAGGTGAAGCTAGTAAGAAAAGTTTATTTGAGAGATGGAAGGAAGATACCTATGATCATAGCCCGTATGATGATGAAGATCATGATGAGTGTGGTCTGACTAGTGCACAATGGGAGTATGCTAATGCTTATGACATTCATCTTCATGGTCAAATTAGATAGGTGCCTTTCTTGGGTCTCATAAGTATAGTGTAGCAACCCGTAATTTTTTATAAGGTAAAATGACTATTTTACCCTTTGACTTTTTAAAGTTGACGTTTGACTTTGACTTTTGACTATTTGACTTTTGCCGTAACGTAAAAGCAAATACGATAACCGGTAGTAACTGTAATTTTCCTTGTGACCAACACAAGACTACGATAAGTCTATATGTTCAAAATACTTTATTTTCACCAATAATCATAATTTATATGAATTATTACTATTTTATCATTTCTAAGTAGATATGTTACTTTTTACGTAAGACGCGTACTCAAACCTACGTTATTAGATTTTAACAACATAGACGCACCGTCTGAGACTTATCACACATTTAATATACCTAGTTAGAGTATATTGATAAGTTTAGACATTTTTATAAGTATTCCATTTTTACGTTACCCGATTTAAAGTTTCGTGGCTTAAGGGCTTAACATTAGTAATTACCGGGACCAAACTACACCTCATAAACCAAAAACTAGGTACAAAACACACACACTACCACCTCATGGGAGAGGTGGCGTGTACATGCATGCCACAAGGCCACTTGGCCATCTCTTAACACACTACCACTTACACACATCACCTTTTGTTCCCCCCACTTGAGATAACTTCTCATTCTTATCTTTCTCACATGCAAACTCACCAAAAATCCTCTCATCTCCCTTGTTTTGAACGCCTATCCCCTCTCCTCCATCATCATCATCCATTTGAATTCAAGCTATAAGTTATAATACAAAAGTGAAAGGTTTAGGTAGCTAGTTATGATTCTTGGGTTGTTTTAGTGATTCCATGGTTAGATTTGGAGTTATACAAGAGGTTAGGGGCTCAAGTAAGGTGGTCTTTGGGGTGATTATCAAGGTGTTATAAAGATAGATAAAGATTAAAGAGAAGAGTGAAAGATTGGAAGGGTTTAGGTGTTGATTTGTAGTTGTGATACTTGTGTTATTCCAATCCTTGTAAGCTATTATTTATCTTCATATTCATTAAATATGGTTGTAATAATTTATATTTATTTGATGTAATTTGATATAAGTAGTCTATGTAATAAGGCTTAATTGATGTTGTACATGAGGTTGTGATCATAAAAACAAGCTAAAACAAGTCCTAGGTAAACTCTATGAATCTAAATTCTACAACAGTCCCAAAGATTGATTAAACTGATCATCTCAGTAAATCTTGACGTTAATTCAACATGATAAGATTTTAGAACTATGTATTTCGGTCGTTTCCCGGGTGGCGCACCTCATAACTCATCCCGATGAGTAAATGAGAGCCAAAATGGCAAAACATGTCAAAATCTGCACACCAGATTTCATTTTGGAAAAACCCATGGTTATGACCATTTCTGGAAGACGACTCAGTTTTATGAAATGTAGCCAAGACCTAAACTTGAAGTTTGACGAAAGCCGAGTGTCAAAACAAGTTGTAGAACTCAACTTATGGTCGTTTTGGCAGGACTGAATGTGCAGCCAAACTTTCCGCAATAAAATATAAGTAAATACTTGTAATTAGACTATTGATATAAATAAACCTTGGACCTTAGACTTATTTAAGCTTAAAAAGCTGTTATAGATAATAAAAATATGAACTTGAGCTTTTGAATCACTTAAAAAGGACTTATGGTGAAAACGTTATGCCTAGTTAAGTTTTACTAGATGAAAATATAGTGTTGGAACAAATGCTTGCTGATACGATTTTGACCCTTTTCTGGTCCGAATCAGCAAAAGTGTAAAACATGAAAGTTGTTCAGAATGACTTTTTCTACAAAAACTCAGGAGCACATAAGCAGAAAGTAAATGAAAAAACCTAAAAACAACAAAAACTAAGCTGGCCTACTGTTGACTAGAAAACAACCTTAGAATTTTATGTGATATATTGATCATTTGAGGCTAATATAAAGCCAAGATTTAGTCAATATTGTTGTCTTGAGGTTGTCTAACTTAGACACATCCTTAATATGGTCTTGATTATTATTACCTAACCATAACTTAGCCGCACGGCTAATATAAGTCTAATGACCGAAACTTGTTTATTTATAACTTGTTCACTAGACTTTGACAAACTAGGTAAATGACCATAGGACATGTTAAACTACTTCGCGACCTCTTGATTTTGATAGCGAAACAATATTTAAGGAATACTTTAACTTCAGGATTCATGTATAACATCATAAGCCAACAAACTACATATACTTGTACACTTATAACGTACAATATACTAAAACATGAATACTATGCTTTCTGTTGGAATCACTCCTAAACTATATTTCAAGTGTTTGTAATCAATATGTAATAGGTTGCTTAATTAGGCTTTTATGTTAGTATTTATGGCAAGACTTATGTAGAAAGCCCATAAGCCTTGACCCAAGCCCAATAAGGAAAGGAAAGGAGCTTGTGTGTTGCCCTAGCTCCTCTCCATATATAAAGACTTGTAAACCTTCATTTGAAGGTTGAGTTGTTCATTTCACTCATATATCTTACGCATAACTTTCTCTAGTATCTATACGTGTGTGTGTGTTTTGTTCAACCGATCACCTTTATCTATATTTCTTACATATTGATGCTTGTGTTACAATATGGTGACCTAACAGTGGTATCATTCGCCATCTAGTTGGGTGAAACATACTTGTTTTTGAAGTTTATTATTCATACGCGTGGGTTTTTCATAAGCATAATCTTTCATAGGCATAAAGCTTTAATTTTTTCACTTAAAAACTCAAGATTCTTGTACTTTAAGGTTTATTTAGTGTTAACGTTTAAGTTTTTAGCATCAAGTTTGAAACTTTATGTGTGTAGAATCATTTTAGAGCTTGGTTTTGTTCGTGTAGTCTTTTCTATGCATAAGGGTAAAAGTTATCTTGGATCTTCAAGTTTTCAACTTTCGTGATATTTTGGTGATATTGAAGCTTTTTCATCCACAAAATCAGGTTTCTAAACACTTTTGAGCTTAAAAAATCAGTTTTGGGAAAGTTTGGTACTTTCTACGCATAAGGAAACCCTGGTTTTACTCGTAAGCTTCAAAGTCTACGCCTAAGCATCTGTTACGCGTAAGCTTCTCAACATCTGATCTTCAATGCTATTGGTTTACTTAGTGTTTTCTTGCTTGGATAAGCCTGAAAACACTTCGACTTTGGATATCTTTTACACTAGTATAAGTGTAAAACATTTTTTGGGCAAAACCCTAGTTTTACTCATAAGCAAATTCTTACGCGTAGAATTCTCTTTGCCTAAGCATTTTCTTACGCCTAAGCCTAGTCTTACGCATAATCTAATCTTACGCATAAGGATTCTACTACTAAGCCTTTGGTTTACGCCTAAGCTAAGTTTTCCTCAAGTCTACGCGTAAGCTCTCTTTTACGCGTAAGTTGGTCTTTACGCATAAGGTGCTTTCTACGCTTAAGCTGGTTTCTACGCATAAGGTTACTTCATCAACAAATTTTCATTCGACTACAAAGATCCATCATTAACACTAGTTTCAAGATGTCTCAACCACCATACTCTAGCTACTTTCCTCATGTGTATCCTCAACAACAACAACAACAACAACAACTCTATCAACAATATCCTCCACCATCACCACAGCAAATGCAACAATTTCAACAACAATTTCCTCAAGGAGCAATTCCACCACAAATTATTTAACCACCCCTAGTCTACAAGTATAACCTTACACAAACTTTCAAAATCAGCATCCATCCAAGTATGCTATGAAGGAATCGTCTTGGTTTGCAAAGATGTGTGAAGCTTTAAGTAGCCAACAATCCATTCATGAAGCTGGATCACTTGATAAACCTCCAATGCTCACTCCCGGAAACTACGATCAATGGGTGATAAGGTTCTTTAGGTTTTGTGATCTAAAGAATCCACATGGAAAGTTTTTGAAGAAGGTCATCCTTGAAGGTCCTTTTCGGATGCCTCATCATCATTGCATGCAGGAGATCCGAATGCTAATCCACCAAGAGATGATATCACCAACGTTGTCGGTCTTGCTCAACTTACTACTTGACCAACTTCTACACTTAGAAGCGGATGAACTTGCAATGCAATATATCCTTTTGGGATTACCCAATCCAATACTTCGTAGTGTTGATGCTCGAAGATCGCTAAAGCAATGTGGGAGCACATTCATCTTCTAATGGAAGGCACATAACTCAATCAAGAAGACATGGAATCCAAAATCTACTTAGAATATGAACACTTCATGATTGAACCAGGGGAGACATTAGAGTCATATCATCATCGATTCTCAGACATCATCAATGACTTGGAAAAACATAACATTATTATGCCAAGAATTGCAGTCAACACTAAGTTCCTTAGTAGTCTTGGTCCTGATTGGGAAAAGTATGTTATTTTCATCCGTCAAGCGAATAATCTTCATCATGCTACATACGGATTGTTGTACGACTATTTGAAACCTCACCAAAAGAAAGTTGACAAAGAAAGGATCATCCGTGGAGTCCTCGCCGCCTTCACTTCCGGATAATCAAACTCTAGCTTTGTGGGCTCAAGCTTGTTATCCTCAATTCCGACCTTACAAACCGTCTTCACAAATCCTCCACAACCAACCGCCGATCACACCATATGATCCTCACAAGAAACTCAACGGTTCCATACAACAACAACAATGATCAAGCACTCTACGTGAATCTAATGAGGATGCGTAAGCTTTCGATGCATTACAACAAGGGTTTGTCATGATTGCTAGAGCCTTCGGTCGATACTCTAACAAATCCAACAATCGCATTCGTACCTCATCAAACACAAGGAATCAAGTCATTGTTAACAATGGACATGTTGAAGTTCGAAATCGTGGTAATGTTCGTCGATGGGTAGTGGTCAAGGGTTTAATGCTAATGGAAGGAATAACATGGGTGCTCCACAACAACGGGCTCAAGTGGTTGATCGTGGAAATGCTCGGGCCGGGATTAATGGTCTCCGTTGTTATAATCAGAATGAGAAGGGTCATCGGCTAATGCATGCCCTAAGCCGAGGACAAGAGGCGCTTATCACAAAGAGGCTTTACTCTTGGCTCTCAAGGATGAAGTCGGTGGAACTCTTACCAACAAAGAACAAAGCTTCATGGCAAATGCAGATTCGATGATGACATGGAGGACTTGCAGCTAATGCATTTGTGATGTTAATGGCAAACATGCAAGAACTCCATATGAGTGACACAGCCCAGTGTATGACATCGACGGCTTGTCTCGTGTAACGGATCAAACTATTCTCATTAATGATCGATATCTCTACCAAGATTCGATCCGACGAGATTGAGTGTTCAACATGAACCTTCCACATCTCATCACGAAGAAAATCAAATGGATCCCGTTGTCACATTTGATGATCAAGATGACCTCACGGTTACCTTTGATAATCAAATTGACCCCGTGGTTTCATTTGAGGACCTAAATGATAACTGTGTGGAGACTCCGGTTGAACAAAATGAATCTTTGTCTAATCCAGATCCCGGGCTCGTCACCTTCTTTGAAACTCAATTACAAAAGTGCATAGAGATTAATGCTAAACTAAAAGATAAAAATGCACTGTTGACTAAGGATAATGAATGCTTAAAGTTCCAACTCAACATTTTTCAAACAAAAGAGAAACGTGAAAACGGTTTTGAAGTCGCTTTTGCTAAATCATACAAAAATGAAAAATCTTTGGAAAAATAGATATGTGATCTAGTTGCATCCAAGAATGCTTTGTTGTCTCAAATAGAACAACTGAAATATAATGATAAACAACAACTTAACGCTCTCACTTTGGAAACTCAAAAAGCCAAGTCTGAGTTGTTAACTTGTCAAAAATAGTTTTGTTAATACAAAAAGCATTCAAGGAAACAAATAGATGACTATCTTGAAGAAATTGTCGACTTACAAAACAAAATCAAAGAGTTTCGAAATGTTGTTCATAAACATGGTGAGTCAATCACAACTATTCAAAAGTTTACTTTTAAACCCAATCCAAATGGATATGGACCGAATCTTGCTGATTACAAACCAAAGTTTTCACATAGAGCATTTAAACCAAATCCTCAAGTTTACAAAGGCGTAACATAGAATTGATGATTCCATCATGAGTGTTGTTGAATATAATCGCATGGAGGAATTAGATGCATGACGAGAGTCGGTCAAAAATGGAAAATGTTGTTTATAACAAACCATTTAACTATTCAAAAGCCATAACTTTCGTCACACAACAGGATAATTCTAACACACCTTGGGTTATCACGCCTACTTTTGAGTCTTCAAATGTTGGTCCCAACCCATCTTCGCACAAATAATGGTCCTTTACCTTCACTCTGAAGTAAAAACATTACCCGAACAATGTCAAATTCTTAAATATTTTGATACATTCATATCGAACATCAAACTTTTGGACGTGAAATTGAAATCAATTCAAATAAAAGTTGAACATTTTCAATCGCCTCATGCGCGAAATCAAAGAGATATTTTTCAGAAAAGAATTTTACCTCATGTCCGAAATTTGAAAATGTGTGCAATATATTGGGAAAGGATTTTCACAAGGAGCTTGGACTTATGAAAAGTTTTCGAGAAAACCAAACATCGATTTCAAATACTAGACGAAAAGAAAAGTTAAGAAAAGATGTTATCAACTCTTGGAAGATGTTATCTGTGCTGATACTATAAATGTTGTGTTACTACATACTGTTGCATATGCAATTGATTATATCGCTGTTGATTCTGTTGAAAATGTTGTGAATACCGATAATGTGTCACAAATCAAGTCTTTAAAAGTTGAAAATGAGCGATTGTTAAACGAGCTTTCGAATGCAAAAAGTCGTCTTCAATGGTGTCAAAAAGATTGTGAAAATCGAGAACTCGCTTTGCAAAACAAAATCAACCAGTTGCACACAAAAACTCTTAATCCAAAACTTAAGCAACTGGATGATCAAAACGTGTCTTTGAAGTGTCAAATCTCAATATATAAACAAGAAATTTCAAAAGTTAAAAAAGAATATGGTTTCATATTTGATTTACTAAAAAAGACTCGCGGTCAAGCGTCTAAAGATCTTGATGATCATCTTGCATATACCAAAGATGTTTTACGACAAAATGAAAACACTCGCTCTGAAAATCAAGATTTGTTACACACTGTCCATGATCTAAAAGCAGAGTTGGTGAAACTTAAGCAAGATAGGAATAGTAACACAAATGTAATTGCACCAGGAATTCTTAGACTGCCAAAAGACACATAACAAGAAACTAATGTGCTTCCTCTCTTGTATGAGAATAGTTGCCTCTTTTCCCAACGCTAGCACTTCACAGCCTTAAGAGCACCACAAGGAAGAATAGGAAGTTGCAACGTAAGAAAAGAACAATAAAGACCTCTCAGTAGAAGAACACCTTAGGACTTTGAATAAAACTCATGTTACTCCCACTTTAGATATTGCGTCGACAAATGTAATGGAAAAGTGATGTAACGAATGATGAACCTTTAAGTACTTTAAATGTTATGTTTGAAGCTTCTTGTGTTGGTTGTCGTAAAAGCATGTTATCTGGTTGTCATGATAAATGTGTTGCTAATGCTATCTTATCTCGTAAGCGGAATAATAGAAACGGAATACCTCTAGGCCCACTAATGCTTCTAAGTCCATGCTAGGTAAACCACCTCAGTGTTCTGCTCACGATCATTGATGTACGCATAGAAACCCTTCACCTCCTAGGAATAACTTATCACCTAGTGCATTCACTAAGACCAAAGCTAAGACTAGTTGGAGATGGCGAAAATAGTTACATAATACACTTGGCTTTAAATGGATACCTAAAATCATAAACATGTGTGTTCAACTATAAATGCATCGTAACCTCTAACTCTTGGGTTCCACATCTACTTCTATTCCATATGTGTCATTTTTGTGTAATGCGGTGATCTGAGATCATCCTCCGGGTTGTTGATAGCGGATGTTCCCGACACATGACGTAATCTTAAATCATTATCAAACTTTGTCTCAAAGTTCATTGGCATTGTCGATTCGGAATGATCACTTCACGGCTATCATGGGCTTGAGATTACATCAATGGAAACATCAAAATTAGCAGAGTTTATTATGTGGAAGGTCTCGGACACAATCTCTTTTCAGTCGGTCAATTTTGTAATGGAGATTTGGAAGTTGCTTTTAGAGAAAAAAACTTGTTTCATTCGTGATCTACAAGGAAACGATCTTATGTCTGGCCAATGTACATCAAGTATGTACACAATCTCAATGCAATACATGATTGCTTCATCTCCAATTTGTCTACTTTCAAAGGCAACATCTACAAAATCCTGGCTATGGCACCGTCGTCTCTCACATCTAAACTTTCAAACCATAACTAACCTTGCACGTTTCAAACTTGTTGAAGGTCTCCCAAGATTTTGGTATTCCAAAAGATCATCTATGCTCAGCTTGTGAACAAGAAAAAAGCACTCATGCTCACTTTCCTTCAAAGGTGGAACATAGCTCTCAGCATGTGCTTCATCTTCTTCACATGGATTTGTGTGGTTCGATGCGTGTGCAGACGATTAATGGCAAACGCTACATTTTGGTAATTGTCGATGACTACTCAAGATGGAATTGGGTTTATTTTCTTCGAAGTATAGATCAAGCTCCACAGATGATCATCACCTTTCTCACGAATATTCAAGTTCAGCTCCGGAACACAGTCAAACTAATCAAAACAGACAAAGGAACTAAATTTGTAAATCAAACTCTGCGTGCTTATTATGAGAAAGTGGTAATTGAGCATCAAACATCCATTGCACGAACACCCGAACAAAACGGAGTTGTTGAAAGACAAAACCGTACGTTAGTGGAAGTTGCAAGAACGATGTTGATAAATGCAAAACTTCTAGATTACTTGTGGGTCAAGTCAGATTCATCGCATGCTACACTCAAAACCGTTCAATGATCAATAAACGCCACAACAAAACATCTTACGAGCTTATCCACAACCACAAACCGAATCTCAAACACTTTCATGTATTTTGATCCCTTTGTTACCCAAATAATGATTGTGATGACTTTGGTAAGCTCAAGGCTAAAGTCGACATTGAGTCTTTGTTGGATCTTGTGAAAATTCTAAAGGATACCGGATCCGAATCGTCATACAAGGGAGATTATGGAAACGATTCATGCCTATTCCGATGAGCTTATCGAATGGCTTCGAGCAAAACAACTTGGAACCCGGACATAACCGTCTAAACTTCCCCAAACCCCATCATCACCGAACCAAGCTTACGACTTACTCGACGTAAAATGGAACAAATATTTGCTCCTCTGCTTAGTGATGGTATTGATCAACGTGCTCGGATGTATCAAATTTTTCCACGCTCAACCCGATAATAATCTAATACCGATACACTGAAACAACAACAAGCTGTTGAAGCACACCTCCGATTGATTCTACAACAACAAATTTAACAAACCGCATCCAATGACGTGAACCACCGATGATTTTCTCAACCAAGAAGTACCTACACTGCAGTTACAATCCAAATGTATTCTTCAATCCTTTTGCTAATGAAACGCCACTTCGATGTTGCGAAATCATCCACAAGCCATTTGAATCCTCCTAATCGCACAATGTATATCAACATCAACCTCCACACATCGTTGCACTAAAGACCATCCTATTGTGAACATTATTGGAAACCCGAATCAACCAAATATAACTAGACAACGCCTTGGACAAACGGTGAACATTGCATTTATGCACTTACCGTCTCGCCAAGTCGAACCCAAAATATTAAGGAAGCAATGACATATGACAACCGGATCGAATCTATGCAAGAAGAACTTAATCGCTTTAACGTCTTGAAGTATGGAATTGGTTGCAAAACCATCGAGTCTATGTTATTGGTCCGAAATGGATTTGGAAAACAAATTGATGTCAAGGTACGGTTATCGAAAATAAGTCACGTCTCGGTGGCTAAGGGTTATAGACAAGAAGAGGGATTGACTACGAGGAATCATTCGCACCGCTTGCTAGACTTGAGGCAAGACGGATTTTTCGGCTTTCGCGCCACATGAACATCACGGTCTTTCGATGGATGTCAAACCGCATTTCAATGGTAAACTCAAGGAAACGGTCTATGTTAGTCACCAAAAGGATTTGTTGATCCAGAGTTCCCTAATCATGTCTACAAACTGAACAAGGCTCTCTACGGTCTCAAACAAGCCCCTCGGGCGTGGTATGATAAGTTATCCTCCTTTCTCATCTCTCATAATTTCGTCAAAGGATCGTTTGACCCAACACTTTTCATACAATATCACGGGGAACACATTTTAATTGTTCAAATTTATGTGGATGACATCATTTTTGGGTCAACACATCTAAAGTATTCAAACGCTTTTTCAAAACTTATGAAAAAACATTTTGAAATGTCCATGATGGGTGAACTTACGTTCTTTCTAGGATTGCAAGTTCATCAATCACCCCGTAGTATTCTCCTGAGTCACTCCAAATATGCTCTTGAAATTTTAAACAAACATGGAATGCAAAACTGTGATACCTATGCCACATACCAAGAAACTAGACGCTGATTTGCATGGGAAATTGGTTGACACTACCAAATACCAAAGTATTATTGGGTCTCTCATGTATCTAACAACCAAGAGACGACATTGTCTTTGTCAGATATCTTTGCTCCGCTATCGGGCGAGACCAATCAAACTCACCTCTCGTGAGGCTAAACGAATTCTCCGATACATCAAGGAACCATTAACTTGGGAATCTGGTTTTGAACTAATAGCTTTTTCAGACGCTGATCACGCATGTTGCTTAGATTCACAGAAAAGTACTTCAGGAGCTCTACAATTTCTTGGTGATAAATTGGTATCATGGCAATCGAAGAAGCATGATTGTACATCGCTGTCCTCAACCAAAGCAGAATATGTAGCCATGTCGGTGTGTTGTGCTCAAGATATTTGGATGAGAACATGATGAGTGTCTAAAAACTCATCATTTTTATAACATTTAAACAGCAAAATCATCTGAAAACACTCAGAAACACATCAAAATGATCAAAATATCACAAACCAGTGTTTTATGTGTTTTAAATGCAAAAATATCAAAATCGATGAAAAACATATCAAATTTGCAAAATTGCGCTTTAGTCCCCAAATTTCTAAAATTGTCAAAAAGCAGTCCTGAGCACAAAATTTCAAAGAAAAGTCACCAAAGGTCCTTTTAAATCATAATTTGTCAAATTTAGTCCTTTGGTGAAAAATATAAAAAGTTTTGAGAAAATTACAAATTGGTCCTTCAAGTTTCAAATTTGGCAGAAATGGCCCCTGGAAAATCTGAAAATGGCAACTTTGGTCCTTGCATTATTAAACTTTGTCATTTTTAGTCCTTTGAGCAACTTTTCAGATTTGGCAACAATGGTCCCTATTAATATTAAACCCTTTACACTAATTTTGGACCCCCTACATATCTTTGGACCCCTGTCATAATGGATTGTGACCCCCCCCTTGATTATTAATATCCCTAGTCAATCCTCTGGTCAAAAGCAAACAACCCGCCAAATCCATCTCCCCTTCTTCCCCAACATAATCCCTGGAATCACTCACCTCCACCTCAACCCCCCTCCTCTCCATATCACTTTCCTTGTCCCCTCCTCCTCCACCACAATACAAAATGCATTTAATGCTACCTTTACCTTTTCACTCAACCCCTCCAATGGATAACTCTTTTTGGCGCCATAAAAGATTAAACGGCCAAGATTGAATGAGTGGTGCCCAAGTTGGATTGATGGCTGGGATTTGCTTCAAGAAAGCACAAGTGCTCAAAACAAGTCTTTTCTCTCACAACAAAAGCACAAGCTCAAGTCTTGAAGACCTAGAGAGAGTAGTATATATAGTAGCTTATTTGTAAGCCTTAAAAGGCATTAGGATTTAGTAGTAGTTTTAGTTTTATAATAGCTTTTAGTTTTATTTCCATTGTAACTTGTTTTTAAATTAATGAAAAGTTCTTTTTAAAACCTGTTCTTTTATTTTGCTTATTTGTTCTTTACTTATTATTAAGTGTTTTTAAGTTGCAATATAAGTTCTAAAGTAGTTTTTCATAAAGAAAATCCGTGTCTAGTCTTCAAAACAAAATCGTTTTGTTTAAACACCTGCATGGGGTGTTTGGTTTAAGCTTATTTGGGGTCTAAATCATTTTTACCACTTTGACTCTCAAAGTCAAAGTGGTTCTAGGTTTAAGAAAGTTTTTAAAGTGGTGTTAGTTTAGATTACATAGTGTACAAGTTTTGGCTAAAGAAAAAATCCATATCATCTCTCATTTTCATCTCGCTCACCCAAACAATGAAGAATAAATGCTTTTTCACGCCTTTTCCGACTTATTTTTAGGTCAAAATTTTGTCCAAAGTGCTTTTTCTTGCATCCTACATACCAATCTTCATAATTCAATAGCTTATTTGTACTTAGTTTAGCTTTAGGTTAGTCAAATTTGTACTCAAAATCTGTCCAAAACCCATTGTAAGCCAATTGTTTGAAAGACCTTTGCGCCATCACATATGACTTATTTTTAAGCATAAACTTTGTCCAAATCACTTTTCTTGTATTTTCACATACCCATCTTTAATTGTCACTACTTATTTTGCACTTAGGATCATTTTATCTTAGCTTAAATTGCCTATAAAATCTGTTCAAACCCACTGCAACTGCAAGTGCAGTTGCTACAGTAGCACTACCATTTGATTTTCTTTTGCTTATTAGTTGATATTCACTAGCTTATTTAGTCTTACTAATGTGTTTTTAGAATAGGTTTCACTAGCTTTTAGCTTTTTTAATACTTATCAGTTAATCCTTTTAGCTTATTAGGACATTCCAGCTTATTGTCCACTATTAGGCTTAGTTCCCCTTTTAGCTTAGGATCTCCATAAAAACTGCTTATGCTTCCCTTTTTGTTGCTTATTTCCTGCAACTCTTAGCTTATAAAGGTTCCCAGAATAGTTGCTTAACTCATTGCTTTTCAAAGTTGCTTATCTTGTTGCTTATTAGGCTTAAATTTTGCATAAAGGGTGTTTGTTTTGGCCATCGTCTCCATCATTGTGAATAAGCGAGCTAATCGCTTATTCTGCTGGCTTGTAAAAGTGTCTTCACAAAAAGTCTTATTTTCACCTTATTCATAAATTACAAAAGAAAAATCAAGAAAAAAAAAAAATGGCAAAAGGGAGGCCAAGGTTCGAACTAGGGACCTCCCGTATAGGAAGTTGCATGTGTACCAGAACCAAATGCGCCTGGGACTTTCTTGTCATAGCTTGCAATACTTAAACTATAAGGGAGTTGGTCGGTTTGGGGATAAGCTCTTTTGAGCTTATTTCCACTATTTCATAAAGCAAGACCCACCTTTTCATTTTTCTTAGGATCGAATATCTAAAGTAATTTTTGTGATTTTTTCGTATTTTTCTCAAAATGTTTAGTATTTTTAATAATTAAATTAGTGTAAAATCGTTTTTAATTCATAATAAATAAAATAAAACTCAAAAAAATATTCCGCTTTCTCCTAAAATTTTCTTTTGTCATATATTTTGTAAGAAAATTGATTTTACACTTGTAGGACCTTTATTTCATAAATTTCACGTTTTATCTATGCCCAAATATATTTTTGTAAATAACGCCTGCTTTAGTTTTAAGTAACGCTTTTAGGTAATTTAAATTTATGTTTTAGTTAAAATAGTTTATTTAAGTTATTTTGTTTTATAAATCATAAACGCTCATCATTGTAAAAATAGTGATAGCGTTTATTTAATATTTTTATCTTTTAATTTTCTTAATTTGCATTTAAGTCGCTTTTATTTATAATCTTTTCAAGAGTATAATCATCCATCAATCCTTTCGGATCATTATCCTTAGTGATCCTTCTATCATCGAATTAGTGTTGTACACACCATTGAGTCTCCTTGGGACTTAACGACCCGGAATCCTCGTATTCTCCGATCTTAATTGCATTTGTGTCCGAGCGGTTTAAGTCCTTTAGACTTGACCGCTTTGCAGATCAAAATTTTAGGCGCCACGGGAGGCTTTAGCGTGTGTTTAGCCTTTTTCAGATCCATTCTTGCACATACCCCATCTTTTGTAAAAGTTTCTTGTAGAGTTTTCAAAATCCAAAGTTCATTAACACTTTTCCTAAAGTGTTAAAAGCCAAAAATATTTTCATTCTTTGTTTTATCGTCATGTTTTTCAAAACAACAAAAATATTCCTCTTTACCCTCTTACCTTTTGATTCTTCATTTCTTACCCTCCGATAACCTTTGATTCTTTCCATGTCTTATCCTCACCCTCTTGGTTGTCAATGGTGTGGTGGTCCTTATAATGGTGGCAATTGCCCCGCTTGTTGCATGGTGGAATCGTGAAACGGTCCGCTCTATAACCAAGATCCCTATTCCTACCATAACACAAACCGATTTATTCCATCACCGCCACATCGTGGATACTCGCGGCTTTCTCATTGTAGTACCGTGGTGGTTCACATTCCATTCGATTGTCAATCGAAACACGCTTGTCTATGAGCGGGTTCCTCGATAACAATTATGACTACAACACATACCACTCACACCACATCGCTTGTAATTGTAGAGTATTGTGGAGGTCCTCACTCTAGCTCGGATTGTCAAACAAGGAATCCATTTCCTTGTTACGATTACGACTCTTCGTATCAAGACCAACCTCCACAATACCAAATGATTCAAGCGACTCCTCATGAAACTACGACGATCTTCTCATCAAGACTCGAGTTATTAAAAGAACTTAAGGAGGAGTCGGCTATGTCATCCCATAATCCAAATGAAAATCAATGGAAGTTTTGTTAGTCAAGAGCGGGTCGCTAAATTAGATTCCCGTTGCGCTTGAAAAATGCTAGGGAATCAATTGCAATAGAAAAGCGCCAAATCTAGCTCTCGATTCCGCTTTCATTCCCGATGACGATGATGATGAAGATATCCTTGATATCCTACAATTTTATAACGGTTCATCAAGTTCATCACCGAGACTCCTTCCATGAAAAGTCGTGAGAAAAGACTATGATGGAATTACTAGCGTAAGAACAAATGTTAAGTATTAAACATATGTATGCTAGTCCTTCTAATCTCCTCACCGTTGTTATCACACCGATATTCCCACTCACTCTAAACATGGGGATGAGCTTTAGCACTATTCCGTAAATGGAATCGCCTAGTGTCGAGGACCTTATCCCAATCCCGAGAGAGTCACGTGGAATTTCGATCATCTCGTGATATCCCTTTCCTCTTGAGTGTTCTCAAGATCATTTTGGAACTTTCTCTCGATCTTAGCGACGATTGTGCTTCCTATGGAGACATCGAGTACGTTGAGGCATCACTTCTACAACTGATGTCGATCCCTTCTTGAGGAGTTCTCCGGTGAACTCACTCACATCAATCCACTCTTTGATCTCGAAGTCGATCCGGGAGAGACCGAAAGTCTCATTGATAATGATCGCTCACTCACTTCTTATCCCAACAATCCAAATGAGAATGTTGATCACTTAGTTCCCAAACATTCAAAGCTACTTTCACTAATCCTCTATTTGAATTCAACTCAATTCACTTCAATTCTCGAGAATCCACTCTTTGATACTCGGGATCGAGGATAGTGATGAGCCCACAATGGAACAAGAGTTCACAAATTCACATCATGTGAATGACTCTCTTCATGAGGAGTTCGCCGGTGAACTCTCTCATATCATATCTCCGCTGGAGTATGATTGTTTGGATGGCAAAAATCATGATCGGGGGGAGAGAATCTCAATTTGCATAGTTATGACAAATCCTCCCACCCATCCTCCCGAGATGCCTTCCAACCCTAAGAGCTCCACCAATAAAATCCAAATAAGTGCAACTGCACTTAATCCCGAGGAAGAAGATCTAGTCATGATCGTTATCATGATCTTCCTTCTTTTCTTCACCTACTCGGTGACTTCCTCTCTTCTTCACTCCTTCGGGAGTGAGGACACTATCTTTGACCCCGGCATTTTCATGTACCATCTGTGAGCCGGGTCTGTCTCTTTCTATGTATATCTCATCGGTGTGGAACTTTCACATGCTTCAATGTTTGTCCAAACATCTTGAATGAAAGTCCGATTGAGATTGTTTCTTCCACTTTGTTTCCCATGAACCAATGAATTGGGGTCGAGTCAAGCTAGCGACTGAAATCAAAAACAAGAGACGCACTATATGGGTTTTCACCCATATTTACGCCTTCTTACCCCTTTCTACCACCTAAGTGTGGGGTGATGCCCCACATGTTATATATATATATGTTTCAAAAAAAAAAAAAAAAAAAATCCTTTCAAATAATGGCCGTAATATTTCCTTTTACGTTCTTTGTTTCGCATAACACGGTGCTTTGAATATTGAGGGCAATATTCATTTCTAAGTGTGGGGGATTCTCACTAATTTCATATATTATCTACCCAATTCCCGCTTTTGGCCAAAATTTTTTTGGAGTAAGTGTCTTACACTTTCTCATTTGGTTATCATCCGCCTTTGTCTCGCAAGACAAAAGGATTAGCTAATCCAGAGCAAACGGCTCTTGGTAAAGATATATCAAACCGCTTATATGGCTTGCAATTTGCCCAAAATTGTATGGTATTCAACTCACCATATCCTAAAAAGTGAAGAGTTGGCTAGCCCACAAGATTATGGCTTGTGGTAAAGGCGATGGAAAACCATAATTGGTATTCACCACCAAAGATAATATTGATAATTTATCTAAGAGTTGGCTAGTCCGTAAGGGTACGGCCTCGTAAAGACAAAATCAAACCGTTGAAAGTCGATGGTTTGCTCAAAATCACATGGTTATCGTTGTACCATGGTTCTTACTTGAACTCAAACATTTGGCTACTCCGTAAGTAATGGCTTTTGGTAAAGAGTTTAAAATCCATTATGTTTTCTCAAATCATTGCTAGGACTAGCAATATCTCGATGTGAGGATTGATGAGTGTCTAAAACTCATCATTTTTATAACATTTAAACAAAGAAAATCATCCGAAAACACTCGAAACACATCAAAATGATCAAAATATCACAAACCAAAGTTTTATGTGTTTTAAATGCAAAAATATCAAAATCGATGAAAACATATCAAATTTGCAAAATTGCGCTTTAGTCCCCAAATTTCTAAAATTGTCAAAAGCAGTCCCCGAGCACAAAATTTCAAAGAAAAGTCACCAAAGGTCCTTTTAAATCATAATTTGTCAAATTTAGTCCTTTGGTGAAAAATATAAAAGTTTTGAGAAAATTACAAATTGGTCGCTCAAGTTTCAAATTTGGCGAAATGGCCCTGAAAATCTGAAAATGGCAACTTTGGTCCTTGCATTATTAAACTTTGTCATTTTAGTCCTTTGAGCAACTTTTCGATTTGGCAACAATGGTCCCTATTAATATTAAACCCTTTACACTAATTTTGGACCCCTACATATCTTTGGACCCTCATCATAATGGATTGTGACCCCCGATTATTAATATCCCTAGTCAATCCTCCGTCAAAAGCAAACAACCCGCCAAATCCATCTCCCTTCTTCCCAACATAATCCTCGAATCACTCACTCCACCTCAACCCCTCCTCTCCATATCACTTTCCTTGTCCCTCCTCCTCCACCACAATACAAAATGCATTTAATGCTACCTTTACCTTTTCACTCAACCCTCCAATGGATAACTCTTTTGGCGCCATAAAAGATTAAACGCCAAGATTGAATGAGTGGTGCCCAAGTTGGATTGATGGTCGATTTGCTTCAAGAAAGCACAAGTGCTCAAAACAAGTCTTTTCTCTCACAACAAAAGCACAAGCTCAAGTCTTGAAGACCTAGAGAGTAGTATATATAGTAGCTTATTTGTAAGCCTTAAAAGGCATTAGGATTTAGTAGTAGTTTTAGTTTTATAATAGCTTTTAGTTTTATTTCCATTGTAACTTGTTTTTAAATTAATGAAAAGTTCTTTTTAAAACCTGTTCTTTTATTTTGCTTATTTGTTCTTTACTTATTATTAAGTGTTTTTAAGTTGCAATATAAGTTCTAAAGTAGTTTTTCATAAAGAAAATCCAGTGTCTAGTCTTCAAAACAAAAATCGTTTTGTTTAAACACCTGCATGTGGGTGTTTGGTTTAAGCTTATTTGGGGTCTAAATCATTTTACCCACTTTGACTCTCAAAGTCAAAGTGGTTCTAGGTTTAAGAAAGTTTTTAAAGTGGTGTTAGTTTAGATTACATAGTGTACAAGTTTTGGCTAAAGAAAAAATCCATATCTGCTCTGCTTTTCTCTGTCTGCTCACCCAAACAAAGAAGAATAACAAGCATTTCACAATTTTTCCCACTTTTATTTTAGGTCAAAATTTTGTCCAAAGTGCTTTTTCTTGCATCCTACATACCAATCTTCATAATTCAATAGATTATTTGTACTTAGTTTAGCTTTAGGTTAGTCAAATTTGTACTCAAAATCTGTCCAAAACCCATTGTAAGCCACTGTTTCAGCAGCCTTTTGCAGCTACTGTTACAGCTTATTTTTAAGCATAAACTTTGTCCAAATCACTTTTCTTGTATTTTCACATACCCATCTTTAATTGTCACTACTTATTTTGCACTTAGGATCATTTTATCTTAGCTTAAATTGCCTATAAAATCTGCTTAAACCCACTGAATCGCAAGTGCAAGCCAAGATAACACTACCAATTGATTTTCTTTTGCTTATTAGTTGATATTCACTAGCTTATTTAGTCTTACTAATGTGTTTTTAGAATAGGTTTCACTAGCTTTTAGCTTTTTAATACTTATCGCTAATCCTTTTAGCTTATTAGGACATTCCACTTATTGTCCACTATTAGGCTTAGTTCCCTTTAGCTTAGGATCTCCATAAAACCGCTTATGCTTCCCTTTTGTTGCTTATTTCCGCAACTCTTAGCTTATAAAGGTTCCTGAATAGTTGCTTAACTCATTGCTTTTCAAAGTTGCTTATCTTGTTGCTTATTAGGCTTAAATTTTGCATAAAGGGTGTTTGTTTTGGCCACTGTCTCCACTGTTGTGAATAAGCAGTAGCTAACTGCTTATTCTGTTGGCTTGGTAAAAAGTGTCTTCACAAAAAAGTCTTATTTTCACCTTATTCATAAATTACAAAAAGAAAAATCAAGAAAAAAAAAATAAAATGGCAAAAGGGGAGGCCAAGGTTCGAACTAGGGACCTCCCCCGTATAGGAAGTTGCATGTGTACCTGTAACCAAATGCGCCCTTGGGACTTTCTTGTCATAGCTTGCAATACTTAAACTATAAGGGAGTTGGTCAGTTTTGGGGATAAGCTCTTTTGAGCTTATTTCCAGCTTATTTCATAAAGCAGTACCCACCTTTTTCATTTTTCTTAGGATCAAGAATATCTAAAGTAATTTTGTGATTTTTCGTATTTTTCTCAAAATGTTTAGTATTTTAATAATTAAATTAGTGTAAAATCGTTTTTAATTCATAATAAATAAAATAAAACTCAAAAAATATTCCGCTTTCTCCTAAAATTTTCTTTTGTCATATATTTTGTAAGAAAATTGATTTTACACTTGTAGGACCTTTATTTCATAAATTTCATGTTTTATCTTATGCCCAAATATTTTTGTAAATAACGCTGCTTTAGTTTTAAGTAACGCTTTTAGGTAATTTAAATTTATGTTTTAGTTAAAATAGTTTATTTAAGTTATTTTGTTTTATAAATCATAAACGCTCATCATTGTAAAAATAGTGATAGCGTTTATTTAATATTTTTTTATCTTTTAATTTTCTTAATTTGCATTTAAGTCGCTTTTATTTATAATCTTTTCAAGAGTATAATCATCCATCAATCCTTTCGGATCATTATCCTTAGTGATCCTTCTATCATCCGAATTAGTGTTGTACACACCATTGAGTCTCCTTGGGACTTAACGACCCGGAATCCTCGTATTCTCTCGATCTTAATTGCATTTGTGTTCGAGCGCTTTAAGTCCTGCTTTAGACTTGACTGCTTTACAGATCGTAACACAACTCAAAGACTATGGTTACGTGTTTGATGAATCCCGATGTCTCGCGACAATCGAAGTGCTATTGCAATCTCGCAACCCGCTCAACATTCAAGTCTAAGCACATCGATCTTCGATATCATTTCCTCAAGGAGCATGTGGAAAGGGTACCGTTGAATTATATTTTGTGGTACCGAATATCAATCAAGCGGACCTTCTCACCAAAGCCTTAGCCCCGCTAGGTTTCTTGAGTTGGTCCATCGGATTGGTATGAGGTGTTTGACTCGCAGGAACTAGATGAATTTTCAACACAATCTTAAAACCAACAAACACCAAAACCTCTTTTGTAAATATTTTTTTCAAAACAAAATACAAAAATATAAAATTTATAAAATACAAAATATTCTTCTATCTAAATTTCTTTCAACATGGCAAGTACAAATCTTCTCATCAACACTTTACTCTTTCAAACATTTCAATATTTTTTGATCAAGTGTTGAGGGGAGAAAGTAAATATTTTATGTTTTATAAAACCTTGTACTTGCATGTTACCTTGTAACGTTGTTTCTTTGATAATGGTGGATTCGTTTCTTGTCTCTTGACACTCCTCGGACTCAAACTTGTAAATTTTCTCTATTTCTAAAAGTCGAGGGGGAGTGTCGTCAAGTTTCTTTCCAAACTTACACTTCTTACTTAACCAAAATGGAAGTTATGGGCTATGGATGAAAATGGTTAAGGTGGAGGGGCCAAAGTTGTCAAAAGTTTATACTTATTTTTTACAAAAACCTCCCACCTAATTTTCTTAACATTTATTTCAAAACATTTAATTCTTTCACCAACCATCATCTACGCCTATAATCAAATCTTCAAAACCGTGTTATAATCTTCAAATTTGTAAGTGGTTAATGTTTCTGTGAATGATTCCAAGCATAGGTTTTTAATTATACACAAAACCAACGGCTTGATTTTCCTATAAGAGTGATTTCAGTTTCTACGCATATGCGTATGAACTCAAAATCACTTGAGGTTGATTTTGATGAAATGGGTCGTGTTTTTAAAGTTTATACCATGTTTTAAAACCTTCTTCATCTTGAAATCTTACCCATAAACGTTTTTAATCATTTTTCAAAAATTAGGGTTCATACGTGGTTTTGGGTGTTTTCTTTGTAAGTGTTTCGGGTAATTAATTGCTTGTATGATGTTTGATACATGTTGAATTAACCAAAACCAACCTTGAATCATACCCAGAAACTCTAATTTGAATAAATTAAGGTTTAGGGTTTAAGACTTGTTAAATCGGGTACTTTTGATTCTTGAGGTGTTAGATGTTAAAACTTGTTGGAAACCTATCACATAGCTTCTAAGATGTCCCATAATTATTTTGGTTGAATTCCCATGGTTGAAACGTTTACGCGTAGGATTTGAATCCTTAGGGTTTAAGTTTACGCATATACAAACTTTACGCGTAACCATGATAACTTGTGATAACATGTGTTCTTTGAAAGAGGATTGAATAAAGTGTTAATAGAAATGTTGTGATGAATTTATTTCAGGTTTTACGCGTTCAATTCAGAATCAAGGGTAAAATTGGACTCTACGCTTAAGGATTACCTTACGCGTAGATGTTTACACGTAAGAGAAATCTTACGCGTAACTCTTCGCGTGGGTTCTACAAAGGACCACGCGTATCCCGTGAAGGATGTGCGAAACTTGAGTCTTCACGATAAGGTTCACTCTTACGAGTAAACCTTACGCATAAGCTCCCAACATACGCTTACGCGTAAGCATTATACCAAGAGGCTTTTCCTACGCGTAAGATTTCTTGCGCATAAGAGGGCCTCCTACGCATAAGCTTAGGCCTACGCGTATGGTTACACATTGTTTACGCATAAGCTTGCATTCTTACGCATAAGCCACAATTTTAACTTTACCAATGAAATGTTACGCGTACTTACTTGTAAATAAGTTACTCATAACGTCACAAGACCAAAATGTCACTAATAAGCTATAATTGTTAGAATATTGTGTAAATGAGTGAAAACTTGGACTTTAAAATTCAAAATTAATATACTCACGAAATTTATCACGACTACTTTGGACTGTTGGACAACAAGTGACATTGGACTTGTAACATTCATTAACATAACATATTCAATAAATTGGACAATAAAATCAACTTTTGACTAACGTAATTTCTTTCGATATGTTGGTTCTTTTGGCTCAATATCTTTCAGATCACGATATGGACATCATAATGGAAAATGTTAACGCACCAAACGAGCTCACAATTGAAGATATTTTCCCTACTGGTTATAAAATGAAGATTGGAAAGAACAACCTCAAGGTGGACTTTGATAACTTCACCTGCTCTGAATCTTCATGCCGCATTGCTGTGGACATTCTTAAGACTCATCCTTACCACAACATGCTCACCAATTCAGCAACTGTACCAGAGATCTATATCCATCAGTTCTGGCACACGATGAAGAAAGCTGATGGTCAAGATGTTGTCACGGTGACTCTCAAAAACAAACAAGTCACTGTCACCATTGTTGACTTACGAGCAATTCTTCTGCTCCCTGCCATCCAACCTGCTGAGTATGTTCCTACTTCAACTGAAGAGGCTACACTCAGATTCATAGTTGATATTGGCTATGATGAAGCTGCGGGGATCATTACTAAACATTCTTCGGTCGATTTAAAGAACATCCCTCAACCGTGGAGAACTTTATACATCATGATCGCCAAGTCTATTTCTGGACAAGACATCGGTTGTGAGCATCCTAAGCTCATGGAACTACAAATCTTCTAGGGTATGGTCAACATGATGCATATTGACTACGCAAATCTGATATGGGAAGACATGATGTCTTACCTCAAGAAGCCTGGCACAAAGGTCCCTTACATCAGATACACAAAGTTGTTGATCCAGAGGATACTCGGGAATAATCAAGACATTCCCTTGAGGCTTGATGACCCAAACCATCATTCTGCGTTGTTTGAGCCTACCTTAAATGTTGTCAGATTCAAAGACTCATCAACAAAGAAGCAAGGTGTAGTTTTGACTGACTGCCTACTCACCGATGATGTTAAAAGCCTTCAATCGTATTCACGATATCAAGAAGCTGTGACCGTAGGCAAAGTCGGCTTCATGGATGAAAAGTCTTCCTCCATCCCAGTCAAGAAGACTAGGAGATCAGGCAGTGCTGGAAGTACAACAAGCACTGGGAGTGACCACAAGTATCCAAAGAGGAATCCTTCCCAAAAAAGAAAAGTTCCAACAAAGGGTGCCACCCCTAATCCTCAATCGGCACCTAAACTAAAGGACGAAGACTCCGAGGATACTGAGACGGATGAGGAGGTTCACTATTCGGAATTTGTTATGGATGATACAACAACAGTTGAAAAACCACAAAGTCCTAAAGCGATAAGGGCAAGACTCCGCCATCAAGAAGAAGAAGAAAGTTCGGATGATGAACCGAAGGATGAGGAAAGAGAGTATCACAAGACTCTCAAAGAGCTAAGGTTGAAGCATCCGCCTGCAATTTCATCGCGAACAAATAAGAGGCCACGAGGTTCCAAAGTGTTGGTACACTTACCATACCAATTCGTGATGCGGTTAATCAACTCGATAAGCAAATTGGTGCCACCGCTAAGGAATCCACCGAGCAAAGAAGAATCTTATGAGGTTCCGTTTACCTTTGAGGAAGAAGAAGAACAGCAGGATGAGAGGATCACGATAAAGATATTGAGGAAGTTGCTAAAGAAAAGTTGAAGAGGAAGCTCGAGCTAAAGCGTAAGAAGAGGCCATGGTAAAGGCGAAGCCAAGGCTAAAGCGTATGAAGACGAAAGGATTCGAAAAGAAACCGATCACATTCTAGATAATCCCGAACACAACCACTCAAGGGACTTCGAGCCACTAAAAGACCCGAGCCTTCTCAAGACTCATCATCTTTAGACTCATCATCTCATTCATCTCCACCACCATCCAAAGATGCTACCACCAGATCTGCATCCAGATCTGTCAAGAAACCGACCAACACTTGGGCATCACGGGCTAAAACTAAAATTGTGAAAGCTGTCAGGCAAGTAAGGAAAAGAAACGTGGTCAACAAGAAGTTCAATCAGCTGGCCGGCAGACTTAATTTACTCCAAGATGTGATGAACGAGTTTTCGGAGAAAAGAGAGCAGATTCAACAGTTTCTCAATAGAGATATCCAAGGGGAAATGGACAAGATGATCAGAGAATATACTCACAAGTTTCTTCTCGACACCGTCCCTGGAGTGACAAGAGAGATGTTTGCCAGGAAACTCTATCCTAATCTCATGGCATTGGTCAAGCATACAATGTCAACTACCCATGTTGCTATGCAAATCAATCCATCCGCCTCCGGTTGTCTCCGATCTTGAATTGATATCGAGTTGGTAATGCAAATGTCTCTAAGATCTCAGAATGTTCAATTCGACGGTTAAACTTTTGAGGCATTATTGAATATCAACTCAAAACATCGTGCAAAGAGTCACCGAAAGGGCTAAACGACCAAGAGATGATGACGATGTTGACAAGGATTTTGAGCCTAAAATCCAAAGAAAACTGGCGAATCCTCTTCTATGCCTCCACCACCCCAAAGGACCACCACCACAAGAAGATCTTCACAACATCCTCCTGCTAGAGACAAACCTCAGGACTCTAAGTCTCCACCACCAATGGAGAAAACGGTGATCATTTTGAATACATCGGTGGTGATGACGAGGAGATTCTGAGCCCCAACAACAACCCCTTCTACATCAACTAAGCAACCAAAGATCATCCTCGAAGCCACGTAAGAAAAGTCATCATCTGTTGTATCATGGCTAGATGAAGATGCAACTGACGAATATGAATGGTTCTCAAAGCCTATTGATGCCACCCCTCAATTACCGGAAGGCTAAGAACCGGTAGATGGTCGAACTATGGAGCATGTCAAGATCATCCAAGAAAAGTTTAAACTTAAGAAGATGAAGAAAGCAGAGTTGAAGCGAATCAAGAACGAGGCTTTTCAACTACTTAAGGACATCTCCGACAGTGCCATTGAAGTCGAATATCATCTCGACAACATAGCACGAGCCATGTCCAACAATATTGATTGGCTCAACCCTGAATCCAACATCGACTTCACCAGACCTGACAAGGCTTCATACTACACCGACTGGACTAAGCCACTACCCACCATTGGTCGACCTGATCAACCAAGGATTCCCTACCGGTATTTCTTCAACAATGACCTGGAATTTCTTCAACACGGTAGCGATGTTAGCAAGAAATACGCCACCTCACTCACCTTCCCATCCCGACAAAGAATCTTCTCCAACAATGTGGCCATCGAGGAAGAAGCCACATATGTTCGTTGATAATGTGGTTAATTATGACCTCGATGCACCGTATGGAATTCATCATTGGCCCGAACGAAGAAGAATCTACTACGTGTCGCCAGTACTATAATCTAAAAAGGAGGTGTACAAAGGATGAACGGATCGGCTGCAATAATGCATGTCACCGTCCACTAAGTGGGAGTACTCATTCTCAAGAAAATCGTTGTCAAACACCAAGACGAGCAGAATATGACTTTTCCGGCGGATTTTCCGAGATTTTCACTCAATGACATTGAAGACATGTATCTTGCCAAGGTACAAGGACGAATGCGACATTTCTCCACCAACATCCGACTCCAAGACATCAAGTCATTCGATATTCATTAGAAGCATCGTCATCCAGAACGTGTTAAAGACATTCAACTTGCCATGGAATCATACCAAAATGTGTCAATCTCACAAAACCACAGCTAGACTTTCCCGATATCAACCAACTTGCTCAGTACACCATCCTTAAGAAACCAAAGTTTGGGGTAGTTTACCGCAGTGAACTTCATCGAAATTGCTTCATGGTGTGCAAGGAGCTTCACAAGTTTTGTGATCACACTTTAAAGAAGGTTCGGGACTGGTTAGCATATCGGTTAAAGGAGATTCATGAAGGCATTGGGTCGAAGAAGAGGTGGAATTCTAGGGAAAAGAGGGATGTGAAGAAGATCATCACAAGGATTGATGAAAGGTTGTTTCATCGCGATTAGATAAGGACATTCGAGAGCTTCGTGGGTGGACGACCGAGTATCTCTCTAACAAAGCTATCAACGCCCGTAAAGAACTCCGGCGTTATTGACTGACCGCTCAGTACTCCTTGATTTTTTCTTGATTAATATTTGGATGTGTTGATCTCTACTATTAACTATGGCTTGTGCACACATAACAGTGTACAACCCGTACTTGTAATGAAAGGACCCTGTGGTACGCATCAGTGCCACAATCCTATAAAAGGAGCGAAAGCTTCTTACTTTTGAGTAAAACTTATCAAAACTTTCCTTTTTCAAAGTTTTGCTCAAAAGAACAAGTACTTCCTCTTATGTTTTCAAAACCTCAAAAGTTAATATTACTTGTTGAGGGGGAGTACTTGCTAAACACTTTGTTCACAAATTGTTCTTCGTGGAAATCTTCCCACAAAACTCGAAATGGTCATATTCGATATCAAAATTTCGTCAAAAATAACATTTATATGCCATTTTTTAGGGGGAGAAAAAATTTGTGTGATACAAAAATGTTGTGGATTGCAATTGAATTTGTGTGCTAAAGACTTAACCAATGAATTGACGAGTTTTTAAATGTTAGTAACTCGAAAAGACTTGTCCGGGACAGGTAATAATTTCAAGCTAGTTCGCTAGTGATGTAAACGTGTCTCGCAAAGGACTTGTCTTAGTAGAATGTACCATCCGAGAAACTCTTGGTAGACATGAACCTTGACGGGTCAAACCTCCTCACCAAGGAGTGGTTACAACTTCAAGTCGACCTAGTCGTTGATGTAACCGTGTCTCATGAAATTGTCTATCTTGAGTCGATCAATTCAAAAGTCGCTCTTCTCTCACCGTGCAGATTTCAGATAAAACACTTAACCACGCAGTGTGCAGGGGGAGTATTTCTACAAAATATAAAAACTCTCACAGTGGTACAAAATGTTTTCAATCATAAACACTTTGAGAGATTCTCAAGATAAATGGTTTTATGGCAACATAGGTTAGTCATGGAGTTATAAGGTGACTAAGGTTAGGAATAACCGTACTATGATCCGCCAGAGCCGGAGGGATCTACCCAAGGATACCACTAATAGTTAGAACTTAGAAGTCCTTAGGTATGATTATAAAAGGAGAAAATGAGAATCGGAGAAATAAGGAGTTGAAGAATTAAAAGAAAAGTAAAGAAAGGGTGAAAAGAAATAGCCCTCCGTTATTCAACTTAGGCGGACAATCGGGTTCAATTCATATGCTTGGATGTCACTAGATGACGCCGGTATTGAAGATTAAAGTCGTCATGGACCTAGTGATGCATGCACTAAACCTTCTTAGCCACTCAAGTTTCTCTCAATGAAGCTTGTTTCATTCTCGCAGGAACCCTATGTAAACTATCGGCTTTCTCCAGAGATTCTTTGGTATTGAAGAAGAGACCCTCTCCTAGTCTCCGCCGGAAAAACTAAAGCGCACTATTGAGTCTAGAGCCACGAGATTCATTAAAAGATCTCTTAGGAACACTTGAAAATTCATCACTTGTCGCTCAACAATATGGACGCAAGTGATACATTCGAGAGTCCTTCATAGATCTTAGCAACTGTCGAGAACATTTATGAGGGGTTCACTCATGATCCTCGGTGATTGAATGGAAACTCCGCCGTGGTCAACATCAAACGACCACGACAAGCAGTCACTTGGTAACTCCTTGTGGGTTATGTTTAGTGTGTCTCAAACGGTCTGATCGTGAGGTGATGCTTGGTGTACCTCAATGACTCACTGAACCGTAGATGTACTTGATTACATCGTGTTAGCCTTCTTAAGGGCATACGGTTTAGGAACAATCTTTATAGAATTAGAGATGTGTTTTCACATTATGTTGTTAACACTCGAAATTCGAACTTGTAATCTTGGAAATCCCGCTAAGGAGATTCCTTTCAAGAATCGAGTCCCGATATGGGTCATTACTTGAACTTGTTCAAAGTAATGGAAACATCCTTATGAGATTCGGACGGTGATTCGCCCGACCAAGGTGAATGGAATCAAGACATTCATCGATAGAACAATTGTAGTAATCAATTCTTTATGAAAAGATTACAATGATCAATTGGTGTTCGTGATCGTACACGAGATGTCTTTGTTGATGGATGCTCACGGGAGGAAGAGATCGTGCAGATTCTCCACATGCTCATACCAACAACATCATCAAAGAAGTTCTCTCATTATCAAAGGCAACACAAAGTCAAAATGATTCTTCTTCAAATCTTAGAATCTACAAAGTTAAAAATGTTAAGAATTAGAAGTTCCATAGTGAAGTATCGGTCACCCCAAATATTATCTAGCATAAGTTAGCTCGTAGACATATCGTTATTTACGTTGTTTAGTAGTTTATTTGTTAAATAGTAGCGTAGATTAGTTTAGTGTAACACCGTGGAGGAAGGACGGGTCTTTACCCACTGTATGCCTGATCCACAGTCCGACAGGAGGACGTATTTGTATGTTACTATAAATACCCCTTCCATCTATGGAAAGGGTGGTGCTTTCAATCTAACCTTTCATAATTTGTATACCAAGTCTCTACCAAGAAACACCCATCTCTTTACTTTCTCTCTCTAAATGGCTAACATGTATTTCCATCATCCAAGACCACCCGAATCATCAAACACAATAATATTTACGATCCTACAAGAGCCAAGGTTTATTGTGTATTGTTGATTTGTGTGGTTTTCGTATCATGTTTTGAAGCTGGTTTTAACATGTTTTCGGACCTGAAATATTTTTCTTATTCTTTGTGTTTAACAGTTTCTTGATATTGTTTCAAATGGTCATAATATGTCTTTTGCTTACTCAGTGTTATTCAGCTGTTTTTGCCTCATAAATATGTCCAAACTGTTTTACATCTGTCAATCACAAAATATGGTCACAAAATATGTTATACATCCGTTTAAGTGTTATTCATCTGGTCATTTTATTATGAGGTCAAACCATTTATTTTTGTTGTCAAATGGGTCAAAAGGTTACATTTTTATGCAAGTTTTCTGGGTTATTATGATGCTAGACGGAAAATTGGTAGGAAAACTCATCGGAAAATCTTGCTAGAGACTTGTTATTTAACAAGTAGCGAGTTGAGTCAAAAACCTGCCTAGCGACTTGTCTTTACAAGTCGTAGTGACTTGGTGCTAGTGACTTGGTGCTAGCGACTTGGTGCTAGCGACTTGGCTCTTGACTAAAAAGATATAGCGACTTGACTCCATAACACGGTAGCGACTTGATAGAGACATTAATGAAGAATGAGAAGACATGACCACCAAGTCTCGACCTCAAGATAACCATCATTGGTCCAAGAATAATTAAAAACGTGAACAAAGAACAAAAACAGATACATCAACAATATTCCAACTCCAACAACTAATCTTTAAAACCTAATTTGTAACATATTGGATTTCACAAACACACTAAACCAAAGATCAAAGAGGCGTATACTATGGTTTTAGAGAGAGAAAGTTAGAGGTTGGGAACTTTAGTGAGAGAAAGAAAAATCTTATTATGAGCTCCAACTCTCTACCTTGGGAGGTAGAGAGTATTTATAGTTCTTACATAAATTGCCACCTACGGGCTGTGGATCAGGCATACAGTGGGTAAAGACCCGTCCATCCTCCACGGTGTTACTTAACTAAATACTACTTAACACTAAATAATCTACGACTACGAGCTTTCTAACGAATACATATACTTAAGGTGATTGACTCTTTAATAACTGGATTTACTAAATCCTAACAATCTCCCCCTAAGGGAGGTCACCTAAAAAATACATAGAATACAAACAGATATTACAATTAGATTGTTCTTGGTTTCTTGTTAATGTTCTTTGCTCAGTAGCTCGTAGTCATTGATTCTTCATTATTGCATGTTTGGATAATCAATGTGGAGGTCTTTAAGCGATCCACGTGATAATGATTTTGAGCCGACTTTGAGATCATCGGCCATCATAAATCTCTAACTCTTCCATTGTGGTGTTTGTATTATGTGATGTTGTGACTTATGGACCGACATGCTCACATTACGGATCATGATATATTCTCATCATAGTAGCGGAAGCTTCGTTGATTCATGATATTGGCGCAGCAGAGCGTAAGCATGGAGTGTAAATATCGAGTCATTGATGCACTTATCATGATTTCTTTAGAGATGAATGTGTAGTGTGAGCATGCGGCTATGGATTGACCGCTTCATTCGATGAGTCGCAACGCGTCGGGCGCACTCGCATACAACAGCTAGCAATAAACCGCACGAAAGTGTCTTTGATCACTTCGTTGAATTGAGGTACACGACCCACGGTTCCCGCTGATCGAGACACGCATCGCCTGTGATCGTGTATAATTCAAGACTTTCCTTGATGTGGTTTCACAATGCTCTAGTCGTTCTCAAACCGAACGCCTCAAAGAAGACAACACGGAGTGAGTGAACCAATAATTGAGATTCAGATTGATGAAAATGATTTGAAAATATTCGTGTCCGCTCAATAGAAATTGTTTTTGCAATACGACGAAGGTTTTAATGAAAATCAATTATCAATCATAAACACCTTTATTTTGAAGTATTAGTACACGGTCGATGTGCTAAAGAAAAGAGTTTTAAGCACAATGACCGGTTTTCAAAGGTATCCGCCAATCCATAACTCGAACTGTGATTGATTCAAAAGATTGAATCGCCTCATTGTTTCTGCTCGGTTGTCACATGGTTGATCTATTGGATAGATCTCACATGCCACCCACCAGAGCTTGTTTGATGTTGGCTCGAGTAAGGCTTTCCATCTTCATTGTGAATATGTTTGCATATCACTCGGATGTTCCGCAATACCACAAGGATAATGCGTGGGACTCATACGATGTAATCTCTCTTCCACATTGAGTGAAAAGAGAGTCTTCATTGACATGTCCTAATGAGATTTATTTGATGATCTCGTGGCTCTAGACTCAATTGTGCATATTTGGATCGTATGTCGGAGACTAGGGAGAGGGTCTCCTTATTCTATATCAACAAACTCTAAGAGAAAGTCGATCGATAATGTCGGTTCCCCGTGAGAATGAAACAAGTCCTTTTAAGAGGAACTTGAGTAGTTTGGGAAGTTGTAGTGCGGTCGTCACTTTGGGTCCATGACGCCTTGTCTTCAATACCGATGTTACCTTGGTAACCACCGTAGCATATGAATTGAACCGGTTTACGCCCTAAGGTTGAATAAATGGAGGGTTATTTCTTTTCACCCTTTTAACATTCAATTCTTTTCATTCTTCAACCCTTCATTGCTTACCGAGACTTCATAACTAGAACCTTGTTGGGTTTATTCCAAGACTAGCTCGGTCTCGATCCACACTCTTCCCATATCTCACTTTTCTCCTTTTTCATCATACCTAAGGACTCTACACTATCTAGTGGATTGTCCTCGGTAGATCCCTCCGGCTCGGCGGATCGTGGGAACGAATAACTAACCTAACCATCCTTATATCACCATACATAAAGTAAATTTGGTCGGTCTGCTTGGTATTGTTCATCTGCGTTGGAACCAATTGAAAACCATTTGAAAATCAATCCGGATACTTGTGATATATTATCAAAGCATTTTGTACCGAATTGTTTTGATATTTTTAGAAAAGAGCTCCCCTCAACATGTGCATCATGTATTAGAAATCGTTTTAGCACATGGAGGCAAGAGGAAGAATTAACTTCTTAGATTACCATTTTCTAAAAGATATCAACATCACTTCCCTGATCAAATCAAGTAGATAAAGCATATTGGAGAAGGATGAGGTTTTCATAAGTTTGCTCCCCCTTAATATGTGCCTCGAGGTTTCAAAGAGTTTTGCACATATTAGAAGGAACTGAACTTAGAGACAAATCAATCACGTTTAAATTCTTTGTGGTTTTAAAGGATGCTCCCCTCAACATGTGCATGGAAAATTTGAAATCGTTTGGCACATGTGGGAGGAAAGCTTAAAAACACTTGTGAAACCATTTATCGAATCATCAGTTTAAATCCAATTTAAATCACAAATTCTTCCCCGATCACAATTTTCTAATCATTTTTGATTTGTGATCTCTGTAGATTTAAATTGATTTTGGAAGCTTTTGAGGAGAATTGTGACATGATTATGAAAACATTTTAACTGATAAGGATCAGATTTTGAGACTTTACACTCCATTGATTAAACATGCATGATTGTCTTTTGAAAACAATTGTATGACAAATAACCTTTTGATTTAATTGAAATCATTCTCCCCCTCCATCAATGACAGATGTTATTGATTGAAGGATAGCAATTTTGACAAATGTTAAGTTCAGATGATTTTCAAAAATAGAGTCCGAGTTATTTTTCAAAGCAATTAGTTTTCATTTGATAGTAAGTAATTGTTAATAGAATCAGAGCATGAGATTTGAAAAACAAGATAAAGCATGGCTCTGTTCTTTCTTTGAAAAATGGGTTACTGCCTGAAATGACCATAAACCATTTTTTCACTTTCTCCCAAAAATAATTTTTGATTTTTTGATTTTTTATTTATTTATGATTTTTTTTGAGAACATTCGAACAACATCTAAAGTCCCGTGTCATTCTGTGAGTGACAGCACAAAGACCGTAGATATAATCGAATCGAGGAAAACATGATTAACAGACAATATTTTTGGAAATTTTCAAGATTTTCAAATTTTTATGGATTTTTGAAAGTTTTATATTTTTCTATTTGCTTTTTGAAGATTTTGTAATTTTGTATTTTGCTTTTCGAATAAATATTTACATGAGATGGATGAAGAAAGACCTTTGCTCCTCGTCTTCCTCTTGAAGACGTTTGAGTGTTTCCGGTTGTAAACTCTTTAGACCAAGTCGTGGGAGGATAAACTCAAAACGTTCTCTAGAAAGGGCTTTTGTGAAGATGTCTCGCTAACCGGTATTCGGTTCTCACAAAATAGAGTTCCACCACACCGCTTTCTACTTGCTCCTCGATGAAATGATGTCGAATGTCGATGTGCTTTGCTCTTGAGTGTTGTACGTTGTTGCATGAGAGAGCAATAACACTTTATTATCACAAGATGAGAGGATTTTGTTGAATTCAAAGCCATAGTCGATAATTGAGATCTCATCCATAGGATTTGAGCACAACAAGATGACATGGCTATGTATTCACCTCAGAGAGTAAATAGAAGTACTCATTTGCTTCTTTGAAGACCACTCACAAGCTTATCACCTAAAACCGAGCACCTCCAGACGTGCTTGACGTGTATCTTGACATCCCGCATGATCAAGATCTCGCATAGGTCGTTAGTGACATACCGGTGTCCTTGGTACCAAAGTCCCATATTGATGGTTCCTTGAGATACCGAAGACCCGCTTAATCGCTTCAAGGTGCTTTTGGTAGGCTTAGCACGATATCTAGCACACATGCAAACAACGAACATAATGTCTCGGTCAATCGGTGTGAGGTACATCGTGATCCAATCATACTACGATATTTCGTTTGGTCTACCATGATCCCCGAGTGGTCCTCATCCGCTTTAGTACGCTCTATCATGGGAGTGTCAGCAGGTCACTAGAATCAAATCCAAATTTCTTTAAAATCTCATTTGCATATTTAGATTGATTTAAAAAATACCTCCGGACTTTGTGAAATTTATAATCCCAAGAAAATGACATTTGTCCCATCATTGACATTTGAAATTTGGAACCCATTTCATTTGAAAACGGTCACATTCATTGGGGTCACCGATGCAAAAATAATATCATCAACATATATTTGAATGTGAATTAAATGTTTGCACGACTTTACGGTGAACAATGTCGGATTAATCGCTCCTTTCTTGAATCCAAGAGCTAGAAGAAACTTTGATAGCGTATCATACCATGCCCTTGGAGCTTGCTTTA
Organism: Chrysanthemum lavandulifolium; assembly: GCA_022545495.1. Taxonomy (NCBI): domain Eukaryota; kingdom Viridiplantae; phylum Streptophyta; class Magnoliopsida; order Asterales; family Asteraceae; genus Chrysanthemum; species Chrysanthemum lavandulifolium. Next base: position 226,750,681 of record CM040238.1, on the reverse strand, counting down.
AACCATAAAGAGCCTTCTTCAAACGATAGACGTAAGTAGGATGCTCGGATTCACAAAGCCTTCGTGTTGGTCGACGATACGACTTCTTTAAGATCTCCGTTAAGAAACGCCGTCTTTACATCCATCCGATAGACTACCATGTTCTTACTTGCAAAGATTAGCCAAGAAGATTCTCGATTGCCTCGATACGAGCAAGCTGGAGCAAATGATTCTTCAAAGTCAATACCCTCCTTTTGACAAGATCCTTTGAAACCAATCGAGCCTTGTTCTTCAAAACATCACCATGCTCATCAAGTTTTACTTTGTAGATCCACTTAGAGCAATGATCATTACACAATATGGAGTAGGTACTAATTCCCATACATCTAGTCGACCAAACTCATGAATTTCTTCTTGCATGGCATTGAACCATTGTCTTCATTCATGGCGCTTTCACGTCTTTTGGTTCGATCTTAGAGATCTTGAGTTGAAAAAGCACCATAAGGCATCGGTTGCAAGTTGTTTTCGTGTGGATCTTGGACGGAAAGGTTTCCAATGATGTTGTCCAATGGATGATCATGTGTCCATTTTCTAAGGTGTTCATGTGGTTGTTGTTGAGGAACTAAAGTAGCGAGTTGATATCTCACGAAAAGATGGTTCGATGATGACTCAGAGCAAATATGTTTTCAAAGGGTTCATATTCTAGAGGAGCAAAAGGGTTTTCATCATCATGTAATGCAAAACAACATTTCCATTGTGTACACTCGATGATTGATGATTTGTTGATGAGACAGAGTGATCGGTGAGCAGCGCTTGACTTAATGACATTGAAACCGGGGTTAACTTCATTGATAGGGATAGAGGCGACCTCGTCGATGGAACCGACATATCATTAGCACTTGGCTCATAGTGTTCATCAAACATTGGATCAAATAATTTCTTCAAATCATGTTCGGAAGGAGGTACATAAGGAGTTCTTGGTGAAGGATTAGAAACAAGAGTAGAACGATAGGACTCTTGGATAAAGGTTGAAATGCGGGTCCGAATCGGATTGTCCCGGAGCCATTTGACCGTCACTCATCGAACATAACGTGAATTGTTTCCATGATATTTCGGGTTCTCTTGTTGTAGATTCGAATACTTTTCTGCTTGGTGCATAACCTACAAATACTCCAATGTCCGCTTTAGCTTTTAGTTTACCTAAATCTTGACCGTCATTAGTTGGGTAACATAAATACCAAACACACGAAGGTAGGATAGATCAGGTTTTCGTTTATGGACAAGTTCATATGGAGTTTTTCCATGAGAGGTGTGAATAAGGGAACGATTTTGGGTGTAGCAAGCAGTGGCAATGGCTTCAGCCCATAGAAACATTGGAAGCTTTTAATAAATTAGCATTGTTCTTGCAGCTTCCACAAGAGTTCGATTTCATCTTTCAACTACACCGCTCATTGAGGAGTTCGTGGAACACTTCTTTGATGACCGATTCCAAAACTTTCATAAAATCGAATTAAGTCTTTGTTAACAAACTCGTGCCATTGTCTGCTCGAACAATTCTAACAAGATTGTTGAGTCGAACTGAAGTCGTTTGATAAGTTTGATGATGACATCCTCGAGTTTCATCCTTTGTCCTCAAAAACTTTACCCAAGTAAATCGAAAGTAGTCATCAACAACTACTAGAATGTATTTCTTCCCATTTATCGCTTGCACTCTCATTGGTCCGCACAGATCCATATGAATGGTATGAAGAACTTCCATTACTTAGTTTGTGGGTTTTGGTTTGTGGGCATATTTTGTGCTTTTTCCCAATTGGCAAGTCGAACAAAGATGATCTTTTCATACTTTAACTGGGTAATCCTCTTACTAAGTCTTTTCGGAAAGATTGTTTATGGTACCAAAGTTCAAGTGATTGAGATGACGGTGCCATAGCCAAGACTTAGTTTTGATAGCCTTTGACAACAAGCAGATGGGTGAAGATTTCATCATGTCTTCGATGGAGATGGTGTATAGGTTTGAACCACGAGTTCCTCTGAGAAGTTCCACACCATCAAGTTCTCTAACAAAGAAAGTATGTTTTCTGAAGGCCACTTCTAAATCTGAGTCACAAAATTGTCCAAAAGAAAATAGATTATGTCCAATACCTTCAACATAATATACCCTGGAAATCACACTATCTCCAACCACGTAATCTCCATAACCCATAATAGCACCAAAATGATCGCTTCCGAATCTCACAGCCCGATGAATTTACTCACGAAGTCAATGAGCCGTGACGGTCTCCAATATATGCTTGGAACGACTGAGTCCGGTACCACGTAACGATTTGAACGATATGCGCTCAACATAGACAAGAATGGATAATCGATAATTGGGATCCCCATGCAAGAATGGGTTCCATTTGGTTAGTAACATTGATTGGAACACCCACATCGTAAGTAGAAGCAATAGAATCATCGAAATAGATGCGATTACTCGTCTCGTATTTGACCTATTCAAAGTGTGTTCACTTCTTAAAGGAATAGTTCTACCAAGAGGCATCCATTTACTAGTGGGCATTGACTTAGCAAATTTAGGAAAAACTCATTAACCTTACGGTCGGTGGGTATCCATTGATAACCTATATTCTTGATTTTCTCCCTATGGGTTTCCACTGTTTTCTAACTTTCTTTCGCCTTTGCCTTTTAGCCTTCCTAGCTTGATTTTTAGCATTAACAATTTGAACAGGACATTTAATAAAGATTAATCAAATCATTCACACCACATTCATGATTAGTAACATAATTCAAGCAATCATCGGTACATGGTTTGCGAGATAGTAGCGAATCGAATTAATTACGATGCTTATAGCTAATACTAGAATCAACACGATTCGCCTTATTCAACTCAAACTTAATATTCCTAGGGTGATCTTCTACTCTTCCAATGCACATTCCTAGCTTCATGAGGTCCTATCTTGCTTGGTATTGCCAGGAGGCTTTGACCCGCTTGCTTTTATGTCACCGACACTCTGTAGAAGGAATTATGGGAACATTAGTTGGTTGATCTACTTTTGCATTTCGAACTAGACGCAGGGGATCCGAACTACTTGAAGGCACATTAGAGTTCACTTTCTTAATAGTGGGCGAGAATGGTTTGTATGCTTGGCACTAGGCATAGAACAAGGCATCACAGACTTTACCTTTCGCACCTAAGGATTTAGGACATGTTGCTATTAAACATTCTAGCGACTCTTGAGATCGCTTGGCTTGAATGCACGCAAACCTAATTTCACCGTCAAGAGGCTTATTTATAAAATTCTCTTCCACAATCTCACTGAGACATTCTAGACTATCCTTAAGGTGAGCAAAATAGTTATGAAACACAAGCTCATTATTCCTAAGATGAGGAGGAATGTATTTCACGATCACAAGATATTTACATGCGAGGATGATCTTGATGCAACATTCTCATTAAATACAAGTGGCGCTTCCTTTTCCTGTCTCCTCGATTCTCAATTTCTTTTGTAAAGACGTTATTTTTCGTTGTTTTGTCACGAGTGACTTTCATTGAATCATATAACTCTTTAAAGTGCCGCTTAACTTTTCATTTTCTTCTAGAAAACTCTCGCTTTCTTTTGTAAAACATTTACCAAGTTTTGAAGATGAAAAGTTTGAGAATACTAAGAATCTAAAGGAGGAGGCATTTGGGAGCCACCACATTGTTCTTTTCACCCTTTAATTGAGAGATTTGGACTTTCAACTTTACGATCGTGTTACAATGAGCTTGAATCTGCTCACACGTTTGTTTATCCGAAAACGCATCAAACTCGGAACATCCGAGGATGTCTTGATATTTGAGGTTTTGACATTTTCTTTAAGATGTTGATATTTTAGTTGTAAATCAAAATGTTCAACTTATAGTTTAGAAAGATGTTTTACTAAATTATCGTGATCATCCCGATCAATTTTCTCATTTAGTTATGAGTTTTGTTTTCAAGCTCAATGACACGATCATGGGAAACTTTCAATGCAATAGATAATTCATGAAATCGAGAAGCGATAATAGAGTGCTTAGTAACAATATAAAACACATCTTGAGCAACACAACTCAAATCAAATTCTCATTTAAGATATGCAAGTTCTTCCTTTCAACTTCATTATATTTGAGTTCCTGCTCATAATCATTGACCTCAACTATCATTGCATCAAATTCCTTTTCCATTTCTTTAATATCCGAATTTATCCCTTTTGAAGACTCTCAAATTGACCTTTTAATTGTTTAAAGAAAGGCATGACCTCGCTTAAATAATATTCTTTAGTTTGCTCAAACCCCTTTCCCCTCGCTTATCCTCAGTAGGTGTGATTCTCTTCTTACACGCTTTCTCAAAATCAACAAACGGATGATAAACAACATATAGGTGATTAAGGTCTTGCTATTAGTGGCAATAGATCTAGGAACTAAATGCATTGGTGTATTAGGAGGATACACGGTTGCATGAGGCATTTTCCTACAAGGGGATTCTTTTCAACAAGATTTTCACTTTTGCATATCCATATCCTTTTTCGAACACTTGTTCTGGGGTTAATAGGTCCGAGGCTTAAACATGTTTAAGGATATCCAATTTTCCTTAGTGTAATCATGGGGTTTGATCGTTATATTATTCTTTTTACACTCGTGATCTTCTAGCTTCTTATTCATTTTGTCCCTAGTGACTTCATCGATTTCTTATCGCCTCGATTACTCAAGAACTAGGTTTCTGCTAGGCTTAAGGATTTCATTACCATCATAAATTACATTTTGAGCGACTTTTGCTTTCTTACCATACTCGTGGTTGGATTCCTTTATAATGGGGTATTGTGCTTTTCGCTTAAGACTCTATGCTTAGTGATCATGTGAGCGATCGAATGGTGTTCCTTGTATGCATAACTTATTTTCAAGCTTGTTTTTCAAGGTTTTAGATTAGAAAAATCATTCAAAGTTTTGATTCCTTAGCATCAATTCTTGCTTAAGCATTTTAACATTTTCTTGAAGTTCTTGTTTTTGCTTAGCGCCTTAGAAAGCTTTTCTTGTAAGGAGTTTAACTCTTGTTTTAATACTTCTTCTCTAAACTTACTTTTTATAATAGTTGTACGCATTTGGTCATCCATTTCACGCTCACGAGTGGTTAACTCAAACTTAGCACGTTGTTCATAAATAGCAACTTGTTCTTTATAGGCATTGATTCGAGAGATAACGAGATCATCGAGGGCACATGCGATGTATTCATCAAAAACATAGTCATCATTGACATAAGATGCATCACTTGGTGCAGTCTCACTTTCACTTTGTTTCACATATTGATCATATGGGACAACATTGATATTACCCATATTTTCAATATCGACTCAAAAGTTTTAGTTGATTGTACTTTGTCATGTATCTTTTGCTCATCAACATCATCGTATAGTTTTAATACCTCCGAGATGATTGATTCTTTGGATGGACCAGACTTGTCGTGGTGAGGGACCTTTGGAGAGACCATTGGAGAAATGCTAGCCATGAAAATTGTCTCATGCAAGAGGTTCATCATCAATGTCGAGTCATATGCATCACGATCGGCGACTTGAAAGGCATTCGATGATTATGACCTATCTCCGAATTGGTTGCTCATCCACATCTCAGATCATATGTCTTGGCATTGCCCTCAAGAAGAAACAACTCCTCTTCATCCAACACAACTCCATTATCCCGAGCTTGCACAAGTAACATCTTGTCTTTGAAGTACTACGCATTTTGAGGGCGTTTTGGAGAAGTGCGGTTCCTTGCTATGTGTCCATCACCACCACAGTTGTAGCACTTAATTGGCTTAGCTTGACCCCGATTTGGATTCCTTCCACGATTCGATTTGCCACATATCCTCTACCAACTCCTCCTCTTCCCTGCTCATAACGCTTTTCTTGAACTGGTTGCACCATAACCTTCCCATTTCGATAGTAGTTTGATTGTGTGGATTGGATGTCGCTCGAGGTTATTGTTGGTGTGTGGGGAGAGTTCATGTTTTGACTAACCATGAGAGACAGTTGATTGATGAAGTTTTCCATGAATGTGTTTGGGTCACGAGGCTTATATGCCGGATCGTGGATGAGCTTGTGATTACCATTACCCATGAGTATGACTTGAGAAGCTTTGGTGGTAATTCCAACATTTGTGTAAAAGGTCGTTGAATCATTTAAAGAACTTGTTTCTCCACCGTTGGTTTTGAACTATTCAAGAATCCTTTTTCAAACATAGCATGTCTCTCATTTTGAAGAAGAAAGGCATCAGATTGCTCATAGTTTGTATTCTTCAATCCTTTGGTTAGCTTCACAATGTGACAAATTTGTGCCATTCGGGATTCATGTTGTTCACAAACTTTGAGTTCAAATTGAATGTTTGGCATGGTCATTTGATGTTCCTCATGTCATTCACAAGCTTATGGAATCTCACGTAGTACTCATAGACACTCTCATCCGGTTTCATCTTGAAGTGCTCAAACTCATCATACGCTTGTGATTCTCTGCCTTCCTTGGTTAATTCGAACACGAGAGAAGCATCTTGACATTATCCCAAACCGCCTTGGCTTTAGTGTTGTGATTGATAAGCTTGTAGATATCTTTTGGAAGACCACAAGTATAATGTTAGAAGCCCCGATGTCAACATCGAATCTCTTTTCTCCTTACCATTGAGCTCATCATACGTGTTTGGTCCGCCTAATCCATAGATCATTGTTCCATCTGCAATTGTATCAATTAAGTCTCTTGTAGTCTCAATCGATAAGGTCCTTCATCAATGGATTTGAGAATGTTGACCCCATTTTCCTTTCCAAGACAAGATAATCGATTCGTTGAGCCCAAGAGTCGTAGTCGGGCCTGGCAAGCATAGGTGGATTTAGTATCTCGAACCACCGCTTGAACATCCTCAACAATAATGGAGATAATTGTAGGTACGTTGGTAGACATGTTAACAGATTACACGAGAATTTATAACTCTATGATTAACCGGGAAATAGATTCTTTCACGGGATTTTACTAAATCAAGAGAAAACCGTATTACAAAAAAAATCAACCAAGTCGCTACGAATTCTTGAACCAAGTCGCTAATCACCAAGTCGCTAAGTAGCAACTCGCCAAGATCTCAATTTCCTGTGAACCAAGTCACTAAGAACCAAGTCGCTGGACACAAGTCGCTAATGCACCAAGTCGCTACACAGTCAAGTCGCTAAAGAGCAACTCGCTAAGGTCCAAGTAGCTAGTATCAAGTCGCTAACAATTTAAACTACAACTCGCTAACAATTTCTGAAGCAAGTCGCTAACCACACCAAGTCGCTAGCCGTAGTGAAGAATCTACAAACTTGTACTATTTGTCGGCTTGTCTCAATAGACAAGTCGCTAGGCTCAAGTCGCTAACAACTAACACTGTAACTCGCTAACTTTTACTAAAGCAAGTCGCTATGATGAAAAAACACTACGAGAACCAAGTCGCTAGCAAGAAAAACTTCAAAAACACACTTTTCAATCCAAAACAAGCTCAACCACAGTGATTCAAGCTTACCAAATCAAAACCCAAGAACTTACAATGATTCTTAACACAAAAGTACACCCAAAATTCAAACTTTAACACTAGAAATGATCCAAATGATGCAAAAACCACTAAAATTTTTAAACTCAAAACCATCTAAGACCACTAGAAATCCAAGGATATGTAAGAGAGATGATCAAACCATGGCTCTTGATACCATTTGTAACATATTGGATTTCACAAACACACTAAACCAAAGATCAAAGAGGCGTATACTATGGTTTTAGAGAGAGAAAGTTAGAGGTTGGAAACTTTAGTGAGAGAAAGAAAAATCTTATTATGAGCTCTAACTCTCTACCTTGGGAGGTAGAGAGTATTTATAGTTCTTACATAAATCGCCACCTATGGGCTGTGGATCAGGCATACAGTGGGTAAAGACCTGTCCATCCTCCACGGTGTTACTTAACTAAATACTACTTAACACTAAATAATCTACGACTACGAGCTTTCTAACGAATACATATACTTGAGGTGACCGACTCTTTAATAACTGAATTTACTAAATCCTAACATAATTCAATCCCATCTCTAACACAATCCTAGACCTAGACTCGAATTATATCAACAAAAGGAAAACCGAATCTCTGATTGGTTTCAACTTTCTCGTATATCTTTTATAGATATTTTGAGTTGAACCATTTTCTTCATTGACCTATATGTGTAACTATCCGAATATAAAGAAAAGATTATAAAAATTTTGTTATCTCTTTTTCTTCAGTTCGTTATAATTAAAAGCAAAACAGAAGGACAAACTAACATCAAACAAAACCTACCCGAGACCTATTCAAGATCTTGATGCCATCGCATGTCCGAAACACCAAGCCATCCGTGTGGCTGTCGAGCTCAAGCCAACCCTATGGCGAGCATAAAAGGAATCGTTTGATTGGATTAATGATTGATATCATTCGGATTTATGTTTAAACATATTCGGATTTGTTTTTGATCCTGGAAAGCAGGTTTGAGAGTGGTATTTAGAAGAGGGGCGGATGTTTTATTATTAAGAGGGATTAGGGTTTTGATGTTTGTGATCTGTTTTGGAGAAAGGGAGGCGGTTAATTTGTTGTGATGATACTTAGGGTTTGTAAGAAACTGGATATCAGGAGTTTAGGGAGTTTGTGTGTGTGCTATGTGATATTCATCTGTAGATATTAGGGTTAGCAATGTTTATACTAAACTGGGTCGCATACTAAACTGGGCCGACTGGATTTGTGTGTTCATGGGCCGCATACAAAACTGGGCCACATATCTGGACTTATTCGTGGCTGTGTGTGGAGCTAAGAATGGACTTGTATGGACCATTTCACATCACGTTAAACCAATTCTAGAATCACTTAAGTGAAGTTGTGGGATTTTATATCACATTTACTCGTTATGATATACTTTGACACAATTTCATCCACACTTCTTTGCTCATCTTTAACCATTAATTGGATCAAGATTGAATTGGATATGGGATTGAAATGATGGTATGATGGGTTTCTCAAAATTGGATCAATTATATGAGATTTGGATAATATGTGATGTGTTAACGAGATTTGACAATGAGATTTGTGTTAAAGTGATTTGTTGGTGAGATTTGGTTTGATGATTGAGAGTCGTTATGTTATGAGATTTGAAAATTTGGTGTATACATTTTCACGGATAATATTTTGTTATGGCTTAAATTGATGGTTGAACAAAGTTGACTACGGGGTTGTGTGTATTCGGTATTTCTTATTTGGTTTTGAAATAAGTTTTTCCGGACGCGTTTACTTATTTTCGTCTTCTTTCTTTCTACCCTTCCGCAAAGATGACTTGTTTGGGCGTTTATAGAGGGTGACAAAGAATTGGCTATTTAGTTGCGTTTGTGATTCTTTCTCACTTAACCCACAACGTAGCTATCACTTCGGTGTCTCACTCAGTTGAGAATGTCAAGAGGTTTTGTACATTGGGTACACCGTTTCTTGTTCACGAGGATTAGTACAAGTTTAAGTAACAAATCTGGGGAATTCTACTTCATGATCAAGTTTGGTATATTGGGTTTACTTCTCCATGTGGTCACTACATTTGCCGACAGAATGTGTGAATGATGTGTTTACCAAAGTATTTATTGGATGGTTGATGATGCTGTTGATGTTGGATTATGAACCGTTAATAAACCGCTGCATGATTCTCTAAAACAAATATTCACTGAAACCAAAGCTGTCATAACACATTCAAGCTGACATTGTTTACGGTTTTGTCTTGATTTTGTAAAATCCCGCGAAAGAATATATTTCTCGGTTTTTATCATAGACTTGTAAAATCCCGTGACAATGGAAACATCCTGTTAATTTACGGTTTATTCTTGGTTTTGTAAAATCCCGCGAAAGAAAATATTTCTCGGTTTAAACTATAGAATTGTAAAATCCCGTGATGATGGAACCATCCTGGAGAAAGGAAAGTGTATTACGAGATCTTATCTGATGTTAGTGCTAAGGTTTCTGCTTCAAAGAAGGGATAAAAGGGTGTACTTCATGAATTGGGTGTGTGTTTGGGTTGTCCTCATGGCAGTTTGGTTATTACAAGGTTTTACAGGGTTATGTGTTTTTAACCATGTCGGGATGGAATCCATTATCATTGTTCACTTAAAACGTCAAGGGAGGCTAGATTTGAGTTTTTAACCAGAAGATGTGACAACAGAGTTAATTCACTATTATTTATTTGAGGTTGAAGTGAATTATCACGGACGAGTGTACTTAGTATCTGAAGGTATCGGGGATGGATGGATGAAGATTCTTCAAGATCCTTGTTCGAGCTTATTATCAAAAACGAAGACTTGGAAATCTAGTTATTGTTGGGTGACTTTTACCTTTTCTTTTTACCACTTGGGGGAATTGGGCTCTTATCACCTCAAAATAACTATCACTTTAAGGAGTTACGTTGTAGTGCTCAGTGTCACATTCAATTGTGGATTTTCAAGAGGTATGATGAGTGTGTAAATACTCATCATTTTTGGTTAAATCTGAACTGCAAAACGTTTAAAATGCTCGAAATGCATCAAAATCTTGAAAATATTCCAAAATTACATTCTATATGTTTCGGATGCAAAATGTTTAAAATCGATGAAAAATGAGCAAAGTTTGCATAATTGGCGGTTTAGGTCCCTCGACTTTCAAAATTTGTCAAAACTAGTCCACGAGTCAAAATTTCAAAGAAAAGTCACCAAAGGTCCTTTTAAAATCATAACTTGTCAAATTTGGTCCTTTGGTGAAAAATGTAAAAAGTTTGAGAAAATTACAAATTGGTCCTTGAAGTTTCAAAATTGGCGAAATGGTCCACGGAAAATGTGAAAATGGCAACTTTGGTCCTTGTAATATTAGCACTTGTCAAATTCAGTCCTTGGAGCAACTTTGAGAGATTGGCGACCTAGGTCCCTACATTTTCGAAATTGCATTAAAGTCCTTGTCATTATTAACCTATTTGCACCTCGGACTTGTCAAATCCTATTTTGGACCCTCTTGCAAAGCCATTGAACCCCGCCATTGGACCCCTATTATTAAAATACCACCAAACTGGTTTGACCACTCCTTTCCTCTCTCCTCACGAGATAACCATTTCCATCATCACCAATCCTCATTAATCCTCTCGCTAACACTCCATCCACTCCACCATCATCACTTTCACCTCCTCCAAACACAAGAAGCCAAGAAAGCATTAAATGCCTCTAAACCTAACACTCAATCTCACAAACGGTTAAAACAAGATTTGGCGCCAAAAGGTTTAAATGGCCAAGATCAATTGCAGTGATCCAATGGTCATTTTTATTAGTGGGATATGTCCAAAGAAGTGAGAAGATGATTGGGGTGTATAAAAGACCAAGGAAGCATCAAGCAAGGAGTTAGTTTTAGTTTTTAAGTAATGTATGTCGTTTTATAAGCAACTTGTCTTAAATAGTTTTAATCTGTATTTTCAAGCTTAATTGTATCAAATACTTGATTACCAAGTGTATTTCAACTTTCTTTAAGTATCAATTTTAAGTTCAAGTTAATTTACATCTTATGTATCCACCGTTGAAATTGTAAGTTCCAAACTCTTTTGATAAAGCTTTTAGCAACTCAAGTTTAATCTCATATAAACATATAAACATAATAGCTTTTGTAGCTTATAATCAAGTTTCAACCTCTTTGAATATTGGTCAATATAAGTCAACATAAGCAAAAATGGTGCGAAATGGGAAAGGGTTGATGCAGGCATGGAAATGGGTTGAGTTATAGCTTATTGGGTTGGATTTGATAGGTTAGTGGTCTTTGTTTCACAGTTTGCTAGCCATAGTGGCTTTGGACTATTGTAAGTGATTTACAAGTTTTTATGCACAATCTGCAATTGTAGTTTAAATCAGTTAAAACCTGTTCTAGTAGTAGTAATTTAGTTATATTAAGTTAGTTGGATCATAAAAATAAGTTGAATCATTGTTTAGATCTGTTTTGTTGCAAATCGATGTACTTAAGAGGTGTTTGGTTTCTTGATCCATCATCTTAAAGATATATTCATTGGGTAATTTCTCTTGTTTCATGTTTGTATAGTCTAAGTATGTTCATTTGAGTCAAAGTATTGTGCTGCATAGCCTCAAGTCAACATTTCTTGAATCGCTTTAATCGCTCATCATGTGGATTGGATTTGCTAATTTCTTGTTTTGTGTTTAGAAGTGTTAAATATTGATTGCATTAGGTTCATTACAATACATAACATCAATCTCGATCCACAAAATTGGATCCAAAGTTCATGTTAGTCAAAGTTTCACTTTTACTACAAAAGTCAAAATGGCAAAAAAATCTGTTTTGGGCTAATTTAGGAAGAATTGTTTTGAGTTCATTTCTGGGACTTACTCAGTGAGACTTGGTATTTTAGAAACTTCAACTGGTTCTCTTTCTTATCAGTATTTTTGTAAAATTTTGCAATTTATTTCAAGGCTTCAAATCAGCTCTTCTTTTAGCCCCAAAGTGCCCTGCTCACTGTTTCAGCACACTGAGAGTTTTTCTCAGATATTGCAGCTTAGGCACAGGGCTTATTAGAGCTTATCATAGTCTGCTTTTTGGTACACTTGGTCTCACCCAGGTCCTTTCCAAGTTCCAATTCATAGTTTTCAGTTTGAGCTTATTTATAAGCCTGTGTTTGTGTTCAAAGTTGCTACCCAGAAAACTGTTTTAGCTTTTAAAACTCATAGACATCAAATCTGTGATCAGTGTGATTCTGTGGTTTATGATTGTTGATATTGGTTGCATTTCTATACTTTTAGAACATTAGAGCTTCTGTGTTTGTTTGGTGGCTTTTGGTACACACTTGCTTATTTCAAGTGCTTATTTCAATAAGCACTTGGTAAGCAGTTTCAAATTCCTCCACATAAGTGCCTGTTTTTCCAATTTTCCTAGTTTCCTTACATCATTTTAGAGTTTTCCTGAAATTTTCAGATTTTTCTAAGCTTGTTTGCTATTTTTCTTAATTTTAATTAGTTTTTAAGCATTTTTAAATAGCATTTAATACAAAAAATTAGAAAAAGGTTCAAAAAAATAATTTTTCAATTTTCTTAGGTTTAGATAAATGTAAAAAGTAAAAAAGTATTTTCTAGATTTTCTTAGTTAAATTTGTATTTTAAATAATTTAATTAGTTTTAAATAGTTTAAAATTCCTAGAAAATAGAAAAATAATCGAAAAATACAAAAATAGTTTTGAAAATTCTATTTTGATATTTTAGACTTTTCCATTTCATAATTTTATTTTCTAGCTTTATTTCCTATTTTCTTGTATTTTAGGTAATTATTAAATAGTTAAAAATAGTTTTAATTAATAATAATTAATTAAATAGTTATAAAATAATTTTCTTTTCTATAAATTTTCTTTTATCATGTAAAATGTATTTCTCATATTTTTAGGCTTAATATTGTGTAAGTTTCACTTTTTATTTTGCGTTTCGTAATTTTATTTTAAACGTAAGTTTTAGTTTTAAGTTTTAAGCGTTCATCATTTTAAAAATAGTGATAGCGTTTATTTAATAAATTTTATCTTTTAATTTTCTTAATTTGCATTTAAGTCGCTTTATTTTATAAACTTTTTCGTGAGTGTAATTATCTATCGAATCCTTTCGATCGCTATCATTAGTGATCATTCTATCGTCTGAATCGGTGTTTGCACACCATTGAGTCTCCGTGGGACTTAACGACCGGGAATTCATTGTATTCTCGATCTTCATTGTATTTGTGTCAGAACTGTTTTAAGTACATTACGGTCGGCCATTCACAAGTGGCGGGCTTGTGTGATTAGACTTGACGGTTCGGCCTGATCAAATTTTAGCGCCATTGTTGAGGGAGCTTTAGCGTGTGTTTAGCCATTTCGGACCCATTCTTGCACATAACCCATCTTTTGTAAAAGTTTTTGTAAAGTTATCGAGAAAATCCAAAGTTCATTAACACTTTTCACAAGTGTTATCAACACCAAAAATATTTTCATTCTTTATTTTTGCGACATATTTTTCAAAATCCAAAAATATCCATCCTTTATCCTCTAATCTGCTTAATTCTCCATTTCTTTATCCTCAAACTGTTTAATTCTTCATTCCTTATCCTCTATATCCGTTTAAATTCTCCATTCCTTATCCTCTTATCTGTTTAATTCTTTATGTCATGGTATTTGACATGTTCACAGTGTGGAGGTCCATTTAACGGTGGAAATTGTCGGCGATGTACCAATGTGGGTTTCGAGACAAATTTGTCGATAATCGATCCCATTTCAAATATTGAAACACCCGATTTTTCTACCTACCTCCATGCACCATTACTGAATCCTACTCATGCGAGTTTTGTGGGAATGATTCTCATTACGGTTTTGATTGTCCACCACGGGTTCCGCTTGTCTATGAGCAGAACCATGTTACAATCGAACTTTGGTGAAAGTTATTTTCCCAATTATCTCATTGTGAGAATTGCGGGGTCCTCATGAGACTTTTGAATGTCAACCGATGAATCAAAATTTTCAAAATTCCAATTCTCCGGTTTTGACAATTTCCAACCCCACAAGATTCCATCGGTCATCGGACTTCCGAGCCTTCACAAGATCTCAATGATTACGAGGAGTGTAATCTTCCTCAAAGTTAGAAGAAATCGCATTCGAAAAGCGCAAATGAAAAGAATGGTGTGTAAGCTTCAAGAGATGAATATAAGAATCGGATATGATGGCGATGATGATGAGGATAGTATTCAAATGAAGGAATACTATGATTACGACGAGGAGAGTGCTACTCGATTGAGCGATCTTATTTCTCAACTCCTCGGTGTATTGCTATCACACCTATCTTACCTATTATTGCTTCCAAAGACTCTCTCATAATGGGGGACGAGCCTTCAGCACTATTCCGAAATGGAATCGTCTAGTGTTGAGCCTTGTCCCAACCCAGTGGTCAGGGTTATCTCCGGTGATATGTGTGATGAGCCTCTTGATGATAATTCTTACCTCCTCTTGACATTCCATATGATCATGTCGAGATGTTCTCCGATTCGATAACGATTGTACTTCGTTTGGCGATTCTTTATCCTATGGAGACATCGATTATGTCGAGAGCTACCTACGAGCTAGTTAGCTTAGAGAAGTGAGAGATTCGATGATCCGAAATTGAGGACGAGATACTTCGTGAACAATTGTTCAATATAAATCTCCTCGTTTCTAAGATCGAATCATTTTGTGCTAAGTCGACAGCTCCTATCCCAGTTGTGGATAGTGACTCTACATTGGACAAGCCCGAGCTTGAGGCTTTTTCAATGATTCTCTTCATGAAGAGTTCTCCGGTGAACTCTCTCATGACATATCTCCTCCGGAATATGATCATTTCCATTTTGATCTTGAGGATGATATTGGCTCGGAGGAAGGTGTACTCTATCATAAGAGTTTGCTTATTGATGATACTACCTTCACCCTTCCTCCCGACATGTCTACATTTGAGGATGAAGAATGGATCTTGATTGTTATCAACATCTTTCTTCCATTCCTCACTTATGATGTGACTTCCTCTCTTCTTCACTCCTTCGGGAGTGAGGACACTATCTTTGACCCCGGCATTTTCATTTATCATCTGTGAGCCGGGTCTTTCTATCTATATCTCATCGGTGTGGAACTTTCACGTACTTCAATGTTTATCCAAACATCTTGAATGAAAGTCCGATGGAGATTGTATCTTCCACTTGCTTCCCATGAACCAATGAATTGGAATTCGAGTCAAGCTAGCGACTCGGTAACCAAAAAGCAAGAGACACACCATATGGGTTTTCACCCATATTTCGACTTCTCACCCTTTCTACCATCTAAGTGTGGGAGTTGCCCCATGTTATATATCTAAAAAAAAAAAAAAAAAAAAAATCCTTCTAAATAATGGCGTAGTATTTCCCTTTTCGTTCTTTGTTTCGGCATAACCACCGTACTTTGAATATTGAGGGCAATATTCATTTCTAAGTGTGGGGAATTCTCACAATTTCATGTATTATCTACCCAATTCCCCGTTTTTGGCCAAAATGTTTTGGAGTAAGTGTTCTACACTCACTCATCTTGGTTATCGATCCGCCATGTCTTATAGACAAAAGGATTGGCTAATCCAGAGCAAACGACTCTTGGTAAAGATTTCTCAAATCCGTTTATATGGCTTGCAATTTGCCCAAAATTGTATGGTATTCACTTCACCATATCCTAAAAAGTGAAGAGTTGGCTAGCCCGCAAGTTTATGGCTTGTGGTAAAGGCGTGGAAAAACCATAATTGGTAATCACTCACCAAAGATAATACTAATAATTTATATAAGAGTTGGCTAGTCCAGAGCAAGCGGCTTAGTAAAGACAAAATCAAATCCGTTGAAAGGCGGTGGTTTGCTCAAAATCACATGGTTATCGATGTACCATGGTTCTTACTTGAGCTGAAACATTTGGCTACTCGAGTAATGGCTTTTGGTAAAGAGATTCAAATCCATTAAGTTTTTCAAAAGATTGCTAGGGACTAGCAATAGTTTAGTGTGGGATTGATGAGTGTGTAAATACTCATCATTTTGGTTAAATCTGAGCGCAAAGCGTTTAAAATGCTCGAATGCATCAAAATCTTGAAAATATTCCAAAATTACATTTTATATGTTTCGGATGCAAAATGTTTAAAATCGGATGAAAAATGAGCAAAGTTTGCGTAATTGGCGCTTCGAGTCCCTCAACTTTCAAAATTTGTCAAAACTAGTCCCTGAGTCAAAATTTCAAAAGAAAAGTCACCAAAGGTCCTTTTAAAATCATAACTTGTCAAATTTGGTCCTTTGGTGAAAAATGTAAAAAAGTTTGAGAAAATTACAAATTGGTCCTTCAAGTTTCAAAATTGGCAGAAATGGTCCCTGGAAAATGTGAAAATGGCAACTTTGGTCCTTGTAATATTAGCACTTGTCAAATTCAGTCCTTGGAGCAACTTTGAGAGATTGGCAGCCTAGGTCCCTACATTTTCAGAAATTGCATTAAAGTCCTTGTCATTATTAACCTATTTGCACCCTTGGACTTGTCAAATCCTATTTTTGGACCCCTTGCCAAAGCCATTGAACCCTGCCATTGGACCCCCTATTATTAAAATACCAGTCAAACCTGGTTTGACCACTCCTTTCCCTCTCTCCCTCACGAGATAACCATTTCCATCATCACCAATCCTGCTAATCCTCTGCTAACACTCCATCCACTCCACCATCATCACTTTCACCCTCCTCCAAACACAAGAAGCCAAGAAAGCATTAAATGCCTCTAAACCTAACACTCAATCTCACAAACGGTTAAAACAAGATTTGGCGCCAAAAAGGTTTAAATGGCCAAGATCAATTGCAGTGATCCAATGGTCATTTTTATTAGTGGGATATGTCCAAAGAAGTGAGAGAAGATGATTGGGGTGTATAAAAGACCAAGGGAAGCATCAAGCAAGGAGTTAGTTTTAGTTTTTAAGTAATGTATGTCGTTTTATAGCTTAACTTGTCTTAAATAGTTTTAATCTGTATTTTCAAGCTTAATTGTATCAAATAACGGTGCCAAGTGTATTTCAACTTTCTTTAAGTATCAATTTTAAGTTCAAGTTAATTTACATCTTATGTATCCTTTGTTGAAATTGTAAGTTCCAAACTCTTTTGATAAAGCTTTTAGCGACTCAAGTTTAATCTCATATAAAATATATATAAACATAATAGCTTTTTGTAAGCTTATAATCAAGTTTCAACCTCTTTTGAATATTGGTCAATATAAGTCAACATAAGCAAAATGGTGCGAAATGGGAAAGGGTTGATGCGAGGCATGGAAATGGGTTGAGTTATAGCTTATTGGGTTGGATTTGATAGGTTAGTGGTCTTTGTTTCACGGTTTGCTAGCCATAGTGGCTTTGGACTATTGTAAGTGATTTACAAGTTTTTATGCACAATCTGCAATTGTAGTTTAAATCTGTTAAAACACATTCTAGTAGTAGTAATTTAGTTATATTAAGTTAGTTGGATCATAAAAATAAGTTGAATCATTGTTTAGATCTGTTTTGTTGCAAATCAGTGTACTTAAGAGGTGTTTGGTTTTGCTGATCCATCTGTCTTAAAGATATATTCATTGGGTAATTTCTCTTGTTTCATGTTTGTATAGTCTAAGTATGTTCATTTGAGTCAAAGTATTGTGCCTGCATAGCCTCAAGTCAACATTTCACTGAATCTGCCTTAACTGCTCATCTGTGTGGATTTGGATTTGCTAATTTCTTGTTTTGTGTTTAGAAGTGTTAAATATTGATTGCATTAGGTTCATTACAATACATAACATCAATCTCAGTCACAAAATTGGATCCAAAGTTCATGTTAGTCAAAGTTTCACTTTTACTACAAAAGTCAAAATGGCAAAAAATCTGTTTTGGGCTCATTTAGGAAGAATTGTTTTGAGTTCATTTCTGGGACTTACTCAGTGAGACTTGGTATTTTAGAAACTTCAACTGGTTCTCTTTCTTATCAGTATTTTTGTAAAATTTTGCAATTTATTTCAAGGCTTCAAATCAGCTCTTCTTTTAGCCCCAAAGTGCCTCTCCTTTGTTTGACCTGCGAGAGTTTTCTCGGATATTGCGACTTAGACACGGGGCTTATTAGAGCTTATCATAGTCTGCTTTTTGGTACACTTGGTCTCACCCAGGTCCTTTCAAGTTCAATTCATAGTTTTCGGTTTGAGCTTATTTATAAGCACTGTGTTTGTGTTCAAAGTTGCTACCAGTAAAACCTGCTTTTAGCTTTTAAAACTCATAGACATCAAATCGTGATCGGTGTGATTACATGGTTTATGATTGTTGATATTGGTTGCATTTACGTACTTTTAGCACATTAGAGCTTACGTGTTTGTTTGGTGGCTTTTGGTACACACTTGCTTATTTCAGTGCTTATTTCAATAAGCACTTGGTAAGCGCTTCAAATTCCTCCACATAAGTGCCTGTTTTCCAATTTTCCTAGTTTCCTTACATCATTTAGAGTTTTCCTGAAATTTTCAGATTTTCTAAGCTTGTTTGCTATTTTCTTAATTTTAATTAGTTTTAAGCATTTTAAATAGCATTTAATACAAAAATTAGAAAAGGTTCAAAAAATAATTTTCAATTTTCTTAGGTTTAGATAAATGTAAAAAGTAAAAAAGTATTTTCTAGATTTTCTTAGTTAAATTTGTATTTTAAATAATTTAATTAGTTTTAAATAGTTTAAAATTCCTAGAAAATAGAAAATAATCGGAAAAATACAAAAATAGTTTTAAAAATTCTATTTTGATATTTTAGACTTTTCCATTTCATAATTTTATTTTTCTAGCTTTATTTCCTATTTTCTTGTATTTTAGGTAATTATTAAATAGTTAAAAATAGTTTTTAATTAATAATAATTAATTAAATAGTTATAAAAATAATTTTCTTTTTCTATAAATTTTCTTTTATCATGTAAAAATGTATTTCTCATATTTTTAGGCTTAATATTGTGTAAGTTTCACTTTTTATTTTGCACGTTTACGTAATTTTATTTTAAACGTAAGTTTTTAGTTTTAAGTTTTAAACGTTCATCATTTTAAAAATAGTGATAGCGTTTATTTAATAAATTTTATCTTTTTAATTTTCTTAATTTGCATTTAAGTCGCTTTATTTTATAAACTTTTTCAAGTGTAATTATCTATCCAAATCCTTTCGATAGCTATCATTAGTGATCATTCTATCGTGCGAATCGGTGTTTGCACACCATTGAGTCTCCGTGGGACTTAACGACCGGGAATTCATTGTATTCTCGATCTTCATTGTATTTGTGTACGAACTGTTTAAGTCATTACGGTCGGCCATTCATGAGTGGCAAGCTTGTGTGATTAGACTTGACGGTTCAGCACAGATCAAGGTAATGTACGTCTATTACTTGATGGTTGGTTGGTTGAAGAGTATAGATGATTCGCTCCAAACCGTCAAGTTTAATCACTCAAGCTGACCACTTGTGAATGGCCGACCGTAACAAACTTAAAACAGCTCAGAAGCAAATGCAATGAAGATCAGGAGAGTATAGTGTTTCCCCAGGTCGTTAAGTCCTAACGAGCCGTGCGAGAATAGTCAAACGTGTAGTGATCGAGAGATTTGAACGGAAAAGAGATTATGATTGATTATAACTACAGAAAAAGTGAATAAATTACAGGGGCTTAAATGCAAATTAAAGAAAATTAAAATGATAATTTCTATTAAATAAACGCTATCACTATTTGTAAAATGATGTTTTTGATTTTCTTTTATTAAACTTAAATTACAAACTACGTGGCGTATCAAGAAAATGTGAAACGAAGCAATATTAATCCTAAAATATGAAATTGACATTTTATAAACCTAATGATAAAAGAAAATTTTAAGAAAAGAAAATTATTTTTATAACTATTTATCTAATTATTATAAATTAAAACTATTTTTACTTATTTAATAATAGCCTAAAATACCGAAAATATGAAATAAAGCTAGAAAAATAAAATTTTGACTTGGAAAATCTAAAATAACAAAGAAATTTTCAAAACTATTTTTGTATTTTTCGATTATTTTTGTATTTTCTATGAATTAAAACTATTTAAAACTAATTAAATTACTAAAAATTACAAATTTAACTATGAAAATCTGGAAAAATAATTTTTTGCTTTTTATATTTATCTTAACCTAAGAAAATGAAAATTATTTTTTGAACTTTTCGATTTAATTGTATTAAAAGCTAATTAAAATGACTTAAAAAGCTGTTTTAATTAAAGAAAATAGTAAGCTAACCTAGAAAATGTGAAAATTCAGGAAAACTCTAAAATAATATTAAGAATCTGGGAAAATATAAAAACATGGGGTTGTGTGCAAGAAAATGAAACTGCAATACCAAGTGCCTAAGAATAAGCACTTGAAATAAGCCAATAGCCACAAATAAGCACCAACTTGATACAGAAGCCATAAAATGCTAAAATTACCAAAATGCAACAAGTCTCAACAAGCCTTAACCTCTATAGTGCTAATTAAACAGATTTGGTTGATTTGAGCTTATATGCTAAAACAGCTTTTTGGGGCCTACTTTGAGCTTAAGCACAAGCTATCAAACTAGCTTAAAATGGAAAACAGAAGTGGGAACTTGAAATAGACCTGGCCAAGAACTTATGAACCAAATATGAGCTTTGGACAAGCTCAAATGAGCTTGTTGCAAGACCTGCTAATTACATGCATGCTCGATTAATCACGAGTGTATGCAGTGACATTGAACCATGTTGACAAGCAGTTTTGGAGGTTATAAAAAATTCACAAAAATCTATAAAAATGGTAATAAGCAAGTACACCAGTTGAAGTTTTTAGACACCAAGTTTCACTTGATTTGGCTCAGAAATGAGTCAATGAAAAATCCTTTCAGTTGGCCTCAAAATGACATTTTCAGTTTTTGACTTTTGAAGTGGTTATGAAATTTTGACTTTTGTGAACTTTGGGCTCAATTTGTGGACAGATTTATGAAGTATTATGATGAAATGAACTACTGAAAGCTATGACTATGAATTTTAGACACAAAACAAGTGTTTGATTTTGCAAAATCAAAACAGTGAAGTAATTAAGACAGTACTTATGTGATATTTGAATTTGGTTGTTTGCGGACACAATATGCTTACAAAGAATGAGTTCAAATGAACTTAACAAGCATGAAACAACATATCTCTACCACCTAACTAACCTCAAATACATTTTAAGCAACAAATCCAAACACACCTTATATAACTGTTTTGCAATAAAACCGATCTAAACTCTTAACTAGCTAACATTAATGATCAAACTGAGTTTAATTACTCTAAGTACAACTAATCAAACAAGATAGAACTAATCTAAAGCACAAACACAGATTATGCAATTTCTATTAAAAATGACTTACAATTTGTCCCTTAGCCACAGTGGCTTGCCAAAGTACACAGGACCCACTTATCTATTCTAAACCATAAAACAGCTTAATAACAACCCAAATCCATGCTTTGTATCACCATTATTCATTTCCAAAACCAAATGAGCTTCAGTTGACTTTTGTTGACTTTTTACCAAAGTTGCTTAGAACTATGTTTCAAGCTTACCTCAAGCTATAATAAGCTTAGATAAGCTTGTTTGAATGATAAGAAAACTTATTGAAGCTTGGACATAACAATTGGAATTTGAATTTTTTGCAACAGTGAACCATATAACTTGAAATGTTAATACAATTTGAATTGCCACTTGAAAACAGTTTTAATACACTTAAACAACTTAATTGGATACAATGAAACCAAAAATTACAGTTTAAAGCTTAATTAAAGACATAAAATTAAAATACGACATACAAGGAATTTAGAAAAACTAACTACTCCTCTTCTCTCCTCCTTCTTCCTCTTTTTATATGCAAAATAGCTTTTCACGTGTCTCTGAGTGTATCCCAGCTTTAATTTGGGCCATTGGATGAGTTTGGAGGGTTTTGGCCATTGGATCAAAATGGCGGAAAAGCTAAATTTGACTGTAGGCTCTGAATTTGCGGTGGGGGGTGGCATTAATTGTAGTGGGTTGTGATGATGAGGGGTGGTTTGAGGAGAAAAGGTGAGGTGATGGTGGCACATGTGTTGCGGTCAGTGGGAAGGAGAGGATAAGCGATGGGGAGGAAAGGGGTTGGTTTGACTGGATGGGTTGACGAGGGGTTCAAAAGGGTAATGACAGGGTCGATTTGGTATAAATGGCGGTCGAGGATTTTGACAAGCTAGGTTTAGTAATAAATGACAAGGACTTGTTTTGCAATTACGCCAAACTAGAAGGACCAGACACGCCATTTTCTCAAAGTTCACATAAGGACCAATATTGACAAGTTCAATAGTACAAGGACCATTTTGACATTTTCAAATTTCCGGGGACCAAACTTGACATTTTGAAAGTTGATGGACCTTTTCGCCATTTGACAAAAGATTTATTCAAGGACCATTTTGACAACTTAGAATATTTCAGGGACCTTGAAAACGTTTTTCTTTATTTTGTTTTACGAGGACTTGTTTTGACAACTTTTGAAACTTGGGGACTAAAGCGCCAATTATGCAAACTTGATCGTTTTCACGATTTTGATATTTTGCATTTAAAACACATAAAACACTTATTTGTGATATTTTATCATTTTGATGTATTTACGAGTGTTTTCGGATGTTTTTGCGTTTAATTGGTACAAAATGATGAGTATTTAGACACTCATCAATCCCCACACTAAGATATTGCTAGTCCCTAGCAATGTTTTGAGAAAAATTAATGGATTTCATCTCTTTACCAAAAGCCATTACTACGGAGTAGCCAAATGTTTCATTCAAGTAAGAACCTTGGTACACCGATAACCAAATGATTTTGAGCAAATCATCGACTTTCAACGGATTTGATTTGTCTTTACGAGAATCCGTTTATACGGACTAGCCAACTCTTAGATAAATTATCAATATTATCTTTGGTGGTGATTACCAATTATGGTTTTTCCATCGCCATTACCACAAGCCATAAACTTGCGGGCTAGCCAACTCTTTACTTTTAAGGATATGGTGATGAATACCATACAATTTTGGGCAAATTGCAAGCCGTCAACGGATTTGAGATATCTTTACCAAGAGCCGTTTGCTCTGGATTAGCCAATCCTTTTGTTTATTAGACAAGTGGATGATAACCATAAGTTGAGTAAGTGTAGAACACTTACTCCAAAAAAATTTTGGCGGAAATGGGGAATTAGGTGGTATAATTACATGATAAAATTCGTGAGAATTCCCCACACTAGAAATGAATATTGCCCTCAATATTCAAAGTACCGCAGTTATGCGAAACATAGAACGTAAAAGGAAATACTACGGCCATTATTTAGCAAGATTTTTTTTTTTTTTTTTTTTTTTTGAAACTTTTATATACAACGGTGGGGCAACTCCCCACACTAGGGTGGTACACACGGTGAAAACCCATGTTTAGCTCTTGTTTTTGATTCCCGAGTCGCTAGCTTGACTCGACCCAATTCATTTGTTCATGGGAAAGTAGCGTGGAAAACCAATCTCGATCGGACTTTCGTTCACAAAGTGTTAACAAACATATGAACATCGAAAGTTCCACCCGACGAGATACAACCGCGGTATTGTTAATAGTAGAAACTATAAGGAATGATACGGGGTCAAAGATGGTGTCCTCATTCCGAAAGAGAAAAGGAAAGAGCAACCATACCATCTGTGAAGAATGAAACAAAGATATACATGAGAATGCAAGTCCATTCCTCATGAAAAAAGCAAATCATCATTTTGACACTTTTAAACTTGAAGCTTATATGGTGATTATCAATAAGATGTCCGGGAGGAGGGTGGGAAGCGGTTCTTCAATCAATGATTTTCTAGAAAAAGGATGTCCCCTCCGAATCAAAGTAAGTATTATCAATTCTGTTGGAATTGACTCATCACTAAGAAAGGCATCGACTTCATTCCAAAGTTGTCATCTTCCTCATCGGGGTGAGAGAAGGGATGGAAGAGTCGGGAATAATAAGACTAGGAGATGATGGATCATTTTGAGCAATTCTTCAATGGGAAGAATGTCTCCATTGGATCACAAACATCATCATCAATTCGGATGAAATCAAGAGAGTTTGGTTTCATCCATGAGTTAACAAACTCGATCGATAAAGCGATTAGGAGGTGGGACAAGTGGTGTGCTCTTAGAGCTAGCAATTTCCACCACTTCCGATGAAGTCTCGATTCAAGATCATCATCATCAAGAATACTCTTGACTTCCACGGTACAACTTTCAAACCATTTGTTTGAACCGGGGTTGATTTTCAAAGCTTTTAACTCAAAGACGTTTTGAAAACTCCTCTTAACCGTGAAATTTGAGAGTGTTGCATTGAATCTTCGATTTTTGATCAATTGTGGCAACACTCTGTTTGGATAGAGGCGTGGAGTTTTGGTTGATATTCAACGTGAGTTCTTCGTTGTCAACCCGTATTGTCAACTCTTGACAAACACATCAATCGAGCACGACTGCTTCAAGAAAGCTCTCCCAAGATGAGGGGACTCTAGGATCTGCATCAAAGTCTACTACAACAAAGTCGGTGGGAAAGTGAAACTTTCCTACTTTCATCACGACATCCTCGGCTATCCCAGTGGACGCGTTATGGAGCAGTCCGCTAGCTCGAGTGTCATATAGGTGGATGAAAGTTTAGGAAGAGACAGTTTCTTCCATCTTGAGGTGGCATGAGGTTAATGCTAGCGCCAAGATCGGCCAGGCGGAGCATTGAACCATCCCAAGAAATCACACGGATTAAAAATCGCCGGGGTCTTCAAGCTTTTGGGAAGCTTCTTGAGAAGGACCGTGAGCATTGCTCATTTAGAGGGTTTTAGCCATCTCGGATAGCTTATCTTTGTTGTTTAGTAAGCCTTTAGCGTGGATGCAAATTTAGGCATTAGAGCGAGAGCATCAACGAAGCTTATATCAAAGTGTAGCTCATTGAAGATTTGGAAAAAATTTCCATTTGCTCTTTGTTTTGTCTTTGAGCTTCTCATCATTCATTCTTGATGGGTAAGGAAGTCGACTAGACTTTTAGCCGGATGGAAGTCATTTGAACTCGAATTTGTCTTCGGCTTGGTTCCGGACTTAAAGCTTGGACTACCGAAGGTGGGACGTGTCTTGATGCCATTGGGCTTGAGAATTGCACCTTGTCCGTTGTATCCTTGGTAACTTGACTCACTGCTCTCACGTGGAGGAGGCATTGAGTCGAAGGTCCATTGTCGTCTTACCACTACAGTGGTGACTTTCAACTCGGCATTGGGATTGGTAATTGTATTGCTTGGGAGTCCTCCAGGAAGATGATGAAGCTTGGTTCATATTCATGTTCATGAAGCTGCTCATCATATTTTCAACTCATTTGTCTGCCGAGACATTGTGGTATCAATTTCCTTCTTTAGCTCAACCCTCATGTTATTGATCCGAGTTTGCATTGAGCGTATGCTTGACTCGGTAATTTTCATGAAGTCATTTGGTGGGGAGCATGAGAAGGTTGTTGATAACTTTGTCGATTGGAGCTTGATAGGGTTGGTTGAAATTGTTCTGTTTTGATTGAAATTTTGAGAGTTATTGAAGTTTTGTCCTTGATTCGAACAAAGCGATTTTGATTGCCATGGTTTTGCAGGAGGAAAACCGGTGGTGTCATACCGCTAGGTGCACAGTAGTGAGGATCGACTTGTGGTCGGTATTGATTGTGGTTTACGAAGCTACGGGAGCTTGGTAAAGGAAGCATCGGTTGCTTGACAATCATAATACGCATGTGGACCACTACAAGTTTCACACACCTTGTTTACGGCTTTGATTGGTTACGGCTTATGAATTTCGCTTTTGATTTCCTTTACATCTTTCATCATACAACGGATGACATCCGTTAGAGCGGCTATCGAGCGACTAACTCGGAAGAGTTATTGGATGAAGAAGCGAGTGTTTGGAGTATTGACTTTGTTGCGAAATAGGAACTATTGATTTTGCTCGCAAATCTCAATCACATCTTTAGGCTTACGATTCAAGATATTGCCACCGTGGTGCATTCAAAGAATCTTGATCGTTACCGTTCAACCATTATAAAGATATTGACTTGTTGAAGCTCGGTGAATTCATGATGGGGCATTTCACGAGGAGATCTTTGAATCTCTCCCATGCCTCTCCAAATTTTTCATCGAAATTTTGACGAAATCCGAAATTTCATTTTTAAGATTAGTCGTCTTTGATGGAGGAAAGAAATAATTGACAAACTTTTGAACAAGTTCCTCCCAGTTTCGATGGATCGAGGGGTTCTTTTTCGACCAAATCCGGTTTGTCCTCAGTGAGAATGGAAATAGCATCAACTTGATGACTTTTGTGGCACATCCTTGAAATTGATAGTTGAAGTCAACTTGTTAAACCAACGGATGTGTGCATACGGGTCTTCTCGGTCAAACCCACGGAATTGATTTGTAGACACAAGTTGGATCAAATGTGTCTTCAATTCAAAGTGATCGAATTGATTCTTGGTAAAATGATGGCATCTCCATAACCCTCGGTGGGTGCACGGAGCATTTCGCCATAGTTCGTTAAATGCGCCATATTGTTGTTTGAAATAGTACGAATCTCGGGTTCGACTATTTGGGCGACACGTCTCACGAGCGTCGTCTAGGAATTTCGCTAGATCACGAAAAGGACTCGATGATCTAGAAGAGCGAGTGCGCATGCACTAGAGTTAACTCTAAGAGATCTCGAGTTAAGGAAAGGAATTATGAAATTGGTGAAAATGGGGTAAGAAGAATCTTTTGGGTTTTCGGTTCGACAAGTAGATATAACACAAATCCAATTAAAAAAGATCGAGGCAAAACAACGATGAACTTAACCAATAATCACAAGATGAATGGCTTCTTTGAAAAGGTACACCAATCACAAGGACACAAAGGCAAGTTTTAAATCTTTGGTTCGGGAACTTATTATGGTCGTACCCCAGTTAGGTAGTACACCGCCTTGGTTTGCGGTGGTAATCTTTTATGTTGTTATTTATTAAAGAAAACGACAAATCTTTTGTATTTTTAACTTTGATACATATATAGAAACAAAAGGAAAATATTTTTGTGTTTTATCGTTTTAAGTTGTTTTTGGGTTTTGGATTTTTATAAGAAAATATATATATATAGATAGATGGTATGAACAAGGGTGATTATTCAAATCACTAATCGCTAAACGTAAGATAATTAGCATGACTCCCGTGTCGCCAAAATTTGATTCGCTCCAAACCGTCAAGTTTAATCACTCAAGTGGCCACTTGTGAATGGCCGATCGTAACAAACTTAAACAGCTCGAAGCAAATGCAATGAAGATCAGGAGAGTACAGTGTTTCCCCAGGTCGTTAAGTCCCAACGAGCCGTGCGAGAATAGTCAAACGTGTAGTGATCGAGAGATTTGAACGGAAAAGAGATTATGATTGATTATAACTACAGAAAAAGTGAATAAATTACAGGGGCTTAAATGCAAATTAAAGAAAATTAAAAAGATAATTTCTATTAAATAAACGCTATCACTATTTGTAAAATGATGTTTTTGATTTTTCTTTTATTAAACTTAAATTACAAACTACGTGACGTATACAAGAAAATGTGAATCTGAAGCAATATTAATCCTAAAAATATGAAATTGACATTTTTATAAACCTAATGATAAAAGAAAATTTTAAGAAAAAGAAAATTATTTTTATAACTATTTATCTAATTATTATTAATTAAAAACTATTTTTACTTATTTAATAATAGCCTAAAATACCAGAAAATATGAAATAAAGCTAGAAAAATAAAATTTTGACTTGGAAAAATCTAAAATAACAAAAGAGAATTTTCAAAACTATTTTGTATTTTTCGATTATTTTGTATTTTCTATGAATTAAAACTATTTAAAACTAATTAAATTACTAAAAATTACAAATTTAACTATGAAAAATCTGGAAAAATAATTTTTTTGCTTTTTATATTTATCTTAACCTAAGAAAAATGAAAAATTATTTTTTTGAACTTTTTCTGATTTAATTGTATTAAAAGCTAATTAAAATGACTTAAAAACTGTTTTAATTAAAGAAAAATAGTAAACTGGCCTAGAAAAATGTGAAAAATTCAGAAAAACTCTAAAATAATATTAAGAATCTAGGAAAAATATAAAAACATGGGGTTGTGTGCAAGAAAATGAAACTGCAATACCAAGTGCCTAAGAATAAGCACTTGAAATAAGCCAATAGCCACAAATAAGCACCAACTTGATACAGAAGCTATAAAATGCTAAAATTACCAAAATGCAACAAGTCTCAACAAGCCTTAACCTCTATAGTGCTAATTAAACAGATTTGGTTGATTTGAGCTTATATGCTAAAACAGCTTTTTGGGGCCTACTTTGAGCTTAAGCACAAGCTACCAAACTAGCTTAAAATGGAAAATGTATGGGAACTTGAAATAGACATGGCCAAGAACTTATGAACCAAATATGAGCTTTGGACAAGCTCAAATGAGCTTGTTGCAAGACACACTAATTACACATGCACTCGAGTTATCTTGAGTGTGTACAGGCATTTTGAACCATGTTGACAAGCGGTTTGGAGGTTATAAAAATTCACAAAAATCTATAAAATGGTAATAAGCAAGTACACCAGTTGAAGTTTTTAGACACCAAGTTTCACTTGATTTGGCTCGAAAATGAGTCAATGAAAAATCCTTTCGGTTGGCCTCAAAATGACATTTTCAGTTTTTGACTTTTGAAGTGGTTATGAAATTTTGACTTTTGTGAACTTTAGGCTCAATTTGTGGACAGATTTATGAAGTATTATGATGAAATGAACTACTGAAAGCTATGACTATGAATTTTAGACACAAAACAAGTGTTTGATTTTGCAAAATCAAAACAGTGAAGTAATTAAGACAGTACTTATGTGATATTTGAATTTGGTTGTTTGCAGACACAATATGCTTACAGCAATGAGTTCAAATGAACTTAACAAGCATGAAACAACAGATCTCTACCACTGAACTAACCTCAAATACATTTTAAGCAACAAATCCAAACACACCTTATATAACTGTTTTGCAATAAAAACTGATCTAAACTCTTAACTAGCTAACATTAATGATCAAACTGAGTTTAATTACTCTAAGTACAACTAATTAAACAAGATAGAACTAATCTAAAGCACAAACACAGATTATGCAATTTCTATTAAAAATGACTTACAATTTGTCCCTTAGCCACAGTGGCTTGCCAAAGTACACAGGACCCACTTATCTATTCTAAACCATAAAACAGCTTAATAACAACCCAAATCCATGCTTTGTATCACCATTATTCATTTCCAAAACCAAATGAGCTTCAGTTGACTTTTGTTGACTTTTTACCAAAGTTGCTTAGAACTATGTTTCAAGCTTACCTCAAGCTATAATAAGCTTAGATAAGCTTGTTTGAATGATAAGGAAGCTTATTGAAGCTTGGACATAACAATTGGAATTTGAATTTTTGCAACAGTGAACCATATAACTTGAAATGTTAATACAATTTGAATTGCCACTTGAAAACAGTTTTAATACACTTAAACAACTTAATTGGATACAATGAAACCAAAAATTACAGTTTAAAGCTTAATTAAAGACATAAAATTAAAATACGACATACAAGGAATTTAAAAAACTAACTACTCCTCTTCTCTCCTCCTTCTTCATCTTTTTATATGCAAAATAGCTTTTCACGTGTCTCTGAGTGTATCCCAACTTTAATTTGGGCCATTGGATGAGTTTGGAGGTTTTGGCCATGGATCAAAATGGCGGAAAAGCTAAATTTGACACAGAGGCTCTGAATTTGCGGTGGGGGTGGCATTAATTGTAGTGGGTTGTGATGATGAGGGGTGGTTTGAGGAGAAAAGGTGAGGTGATGGTGGCTGTGTGTTGCGATCAAGTGGGAAGGAGAGGATAAACATTGGGGAGGAAAAGGGGTTGGTTTGTTGGATGGGTTGACGGGGGTTCAAAAGGGTAATGACAGAAATTCATTTGGTATAAATGGCGGTGGGTCGAGGATTTTGACAAGGCTAGGTTTAGTAATAAATGACAAGGACTTGTTTTGCAATTCTGCCAAACTAGAAGGACCGGACCGCCATTTTCTCAAAGTTCGAGACAAGGACCAATAGTACAAGGACCATTTTGACATTTTCAAATTTCCGAGGACCAAACTTGACATTTTGAAAGTTGAGGACCTTTTCGCCATTTGCCAAAAGATTTATTCAAGGACCATTTTGACAACTTAGAATATTTCGGGGACCTTGAATAACATTTTTCTTTATTTTGTTTTACCAGGACTGCTTTTGACAACTTTTGAAACTTGGGGACTAAAGCGCCAATTATGCAAACTTGATCGTTTTCACCGATTTTGATATTTTGCATTTAAAACACATAAAACACTTATTTGTGATATTTTATCATTTTGATGTATTTACGAGTGTTTCGGATGTTTTGCGAGTTTAATTGGTACAAAATGATGAGTATTTAGACACTCATCAATAGAGTATTTAGAGATTCAATGGAGGATGAAGTCTCGGCACCGCTTTTTGTTACACATGTGCAACTTTAAGTCACGAGTTCGGGTTAGTTTACTTGAGGTCAAATTCATCATATTGGGTTTTCTCCATCACCGTCACGACAAAGAGCCTCTTGAATGATAATGGGATGATTACATATTTTGCCAAGAGAGGCGAAAAGAGAGAGATTATGACGTCTGCTTCACATCGGTTCATGCCTCGTACTTCAACATTATGACGTTTGAACACAACAGTTCAAGCCTCGTTCTCTAAAGAAAAGAAAAGTGTACGCTTCAGTGCGCTTTATCTTCTGAAAAAGAGAAATCTTCTCAATTATGACCATTCTCATCAACATGCTTTTTCCATGTGCTTTCGATTATCAAGTGAACCGGGCTACCGTTGATTGTTTTCCTATTCCACTTGCTCTTTTATAATGACGATGGCGACATCATATGCTAATTTTGCGGGGGAGAAGTGTGAATAGACTACATTTGGATGATTTCACTTACTTAATCAAGAATGGCATCTCCGTATGCAATTCTTGAGGGGGAGAAGAAGTGTGATAATTCTGCATGGTTGATTGACATATGAGAATATATGGTCATACGGCTCCTAACTCATGTAAGAACCGAGCTTCTTCTTATCGGGTCATCTTTACATGGAGTTTCTTCTATGAGCCGCTGGTTGACATCTTCACATGGGCTGATATGATTAAATGACAAAGTGCTTCTAGTTGCTGGGCTGATTTCTTTGATAAACATCTTTATGTTCTTGTTTTATTGGGAGGGATTTTAGTTAGGGAGATTTGATACATATAAGGTAATTGGAACGCATTTGGTGAGATGAAGATGTTAACTATCTAATCCCCAGCTGGAGAATCTTGAAGAAGGTCGAGTCTACAGTATGTTCTACATTTTCTGCTACATGTTAGAAGACTAAAGACGAGTTGCATTTAATGATCTAAAGACTTCTTCTTATTCAAGGCGTTTATCAAACAGATTGTCGGTTTAGGGAGAGCACTAATTTGGGGAGGGTGAAATGTCCGATTTTATCCCCAATTATACTTGCTCGCATTCTTTAGCAAGTTGATTCTCACGGATATATTTGAGCTAATGATGTTCTTCTCTAAATATTTCAAGAATTTGGACTTATAATCGTTCTCGATTACGAAGTGTCAAAACCAGCAAGGGAAGGAGACAAGCATCTAAACGAGTAAACTTGATGAACTTAATACTTCTAAGTGATTGAAGATATCCGGGAAGATGAATGTCATTACCGAGAGACACTCAAGAGTTTGACTCATGGCGTTTAGTGTTCTTATTCCAACTATGCGGGGGAAGAGATGGAAGAGTTAGTTTCGATGATAAAGAGGTACACAAGTGTGTGATGATGCTATCGCATTCATCGGGGAGAGATTGTGTACATTGGGGACTTCAACTGTCTCACTTGAGGGCTTAATCGTGATTCGAGATATAATCACTTATTTCGGAGTTGACATCCATGATTGTCATCCATGAGATAATAAGTGATTCGACCGGTTCTTCAATGTTATCGGTTATTCTCTCTTTGGGCATTCGGTGCCGGGTTCTTGAGCTTCATACACTTTCTTGGGGGAGAAAAGTATGCATCGGGGTTACTCTTTGGCTATTGGACTTAATCTGCTACTTCGATGGTATAAGTTTCTTTGTCTTTGGGTATATGTGTATTAGGGTTCGTGAGCTCTAGTCTAAGAGACTGACTGCATCAATTCATCTGCTTGGGGGAAGTATTCTCGTTACACCTTTTGGTATGGATTGCTTCTAACTTCAGTAGTAATGAAATTTGAGAAGAAATTTAAAGAGTGGGATGATACGTTGTTGTTCTTGTTGATGATATAACCCCAAACGAAGATTCTCGATTATCGTTCTTAAAAGGAGCACCGGATTTATGATAATGGTGTGCTTCTACGTACCGCTAAGGAAAGCTTGAAATAGAGCTTGAATCGCTCATCTAATGGATCTTGGTTTGGGGGAAGTCGCCAAAGTCTCTCTTTCTCAAAGGCTCATGTTCTATCTTCTATTATGGAGCCTCAGAAGCTTTGGTGGTGGAAGTTTAAGAGATGACGAATTCTATCTTCTATGACGTCTTGTTCGATATCCTTATCTCGGTACTCTGATCATCATCTTCTTAAATTACATCCGTGGAAAACTAAAGGGGGGGGGGGGTTGAATAGTTTTACCAATTAAAACTTCTTTTAAACTATTTAGATCGACTTATGTCAATCTATTTGGTTGTGTGTGTTGGATGTTGATAAACAAGCATATAAAGATATGTAATGAAAAGATAAGAGTAAAAAGTACAAAACCACAACGCGAGTATTTATAGTGGTTCGGCTACAAGGACACCTTCCTTGCCCTACTCTACTCCCCGAGTCACCTACTCGAGAGTTCGTAAACACTACACCAATCTCCTTATGGCGGAGAAGCCTTCACAACGTCGCTTAACCTTTTTCCGGTACAAAGCTAAATACCGAGTTCTTTCACACCAAGGCGAACCACACCTAACACAACGTCGCCTACCCTTTATACGGTGCTAGGCTAATCACCGAGTTCTTTCACACCAAGGAGAACTAATCCTATCACAACGTCGCCTACCCTTTATTAGGTACTAGGCTAGGCACCTAGTTCCATTGCAATGGAGGAACTACTACCACACTACACCAATGACTAATCCCAAAGGAGATCTACTCCTTTACAACATCATCAAGGATATCAATATCCTTGGATCTAATACTAGTCTATCTTGTACATCGAAACACACCATATCGAATGTACATCTAAGGCACCTTTCACTAATGCCTTTGACTAGATCTACAAGACACCTTTCACTAATGTCTTGTGTCTTCACTTCTAAGCACCTTTCACTAATGCTTCTTTGTCTTGACTTCTAAGAACCTTTCACTAATGCTTCTTTGTCTTGACTTCTAAGCACCTACCACAGGTTCTTATCCCATAGACGATAGATACCCTTCACTAATATCTTCGTCTTGACACTTGAGACATCTTTCACTAATGTCTTCAACACTACATTTCTTTGAAGAAAGAAAGGAATCGTCAACAAGAAGACTTCAGTAGCCTTGATGATGAGGAAGCATGGCAACTCATGGACTTGAGCTTGCTCGACTTCAAAGGTGGTGATCTTGCCTTTAAGAGGAACCTAAAAGATCACACAAAAACAAAACTACAAACCTAGATCTCTTGGATATGAGGTTAGTGAGTTATTAACTCAAGGAGAAAGTGTGTTAGAAAGGGGTGAGAAATAATGAAGAAATGGCTCACTATCACGGATCCCTTCCACAGGATCCGTCTAGCGATCTTGAGGATCCGTGGACGCTCCCTTTACCCATGGGTATTTTGGTTATGGGTCATGGGTCATGGGTTGAACCATGGATCTTTGGCTAGATACAATGTATCTTTGAGTGCAATGCACTTGGTCACTGGTATGGGTTGATCCATGGGTTATGGATATTATCCATGTATGATATAAGCATGATGTCATGCAATGGGTTATGGGTCAAGATCAATGGGTTATGGGCTTTGGGTTGTACCCAACTACATTCAATGTATTTGCCCAATGGGTTGTGATACTTAAGTTTCTACCCATTTATATTACCCAATATACTACATATTAGTTATGTGTATATTATACCCAATTATGTAAACACTAGTTGTTGTACATATGTATTCCTAAATCATAAAATCACTTGTACTTGTTTTAGTGTTTTATGTGAAAGCGTAAGTGTGTTAGAAAACTATTAGTTCAAACCATTTACGTATTTTATTTGTTTCGTTAAAATGATTTTACTTTTGTTATCGACAAAACATTAGAAGATCGTAAAATATAAATAAACGTTTTTACGGCTTATTTGTATTAACAATCTCCCCCTTTTTATTGATGACAAAACATATGATTATTTTAAGGAAAAGCTAAAATTCGTAAGAGTTTCAATTTGTAGTACTTTCTTCTCCCCTTTTTTGTCGAAACAAAAAGAGCTTTGAAAGAAAGCAACACTTTGTTTTTAAGAAAAATGTGTGAAAAATAGAAAAGAAATAAGAAATAAAAAAACAAGTAACGGAAAGGATCTCGTCGTTACTCCCCACTTGACGAGTCCATCCCTAAGTAAGGGCCTCAAGAAAGTAATGCTAATCTAGTTCATTTGCAAATTTTGCAAAGATTACGTTTATGTGACGGGTGTGATCCCCAGATGATTGCAATTTTGCAACGGGAAGTCATGAAATATAAATCTAAGATTGCAAGTAATTTTGCAATGTATTGTTTTGACACCAAGCTCCCTTAGCTTTAGGGTGTCAAATTCTTCATGTGTTAATTGAATAACTACAAAACAAAGGTTAGAAAACAAGTATAATTCACAATTTCTTGCAAATGTGGTCCAAGTTAGTAGGAAAATAGTTTCTGTCTCACGATCCCGGTTCCCTCCTAGTAGGGATCCATCTAGGCAATTTGAGGATCCGTTTGAATGATAAATAAAATCGACAAAGGTGATAAAACAAGTAATGTTATCACATAAATGAGATATGAATACAAAGTAATCATATGCTCAACAAAATAACAAGTATCATGTAATTCCATTTAATAAAACAAGAGTTATGATATACATGACTCTAAAAATAAGAAAATAGATAGTACATGACTAGGAATTTCTAGACCAACTAACGCTTGATGCTAGGACACCACTAAAATTCTTCTAGCTCAAGTTTTGTTTAGGTTTGATCTCGTCGAAACGTTCGAGGAGATGATAGAACATGAAACGTTGGTCTTCTCGTACTTCATGTATCAAACTTTCAACATGTTGACAATGATAGCAATCTTTGTCATGGCTAGGTAGTTGTGGTGGATGAAATGAAATGGCTTGATGCGAAGGATCAAGTGAAGCGGCTTGTGGAGCTTCAAACGATGAAGGGATTGGTGGAGGTGCATTTGAGAATGCCTCGACCAAGAATGATGGTGGTGGTAAAGAAGTGTCAACTTCCATATGGTCGGGTGGTTGACTTTGATGATTTCGCATAATCCAAATAGGATTATATGACGGAGACGGCGAAAAGGAAGCCGGAGCAAGTGTTAACTCAACACCTTGATTTTGAACCATTATTCCTCCTAATGAGGAGAATGTTGTCGTGAGCGGATGAGACGGCCTAGGAGGCAAGTCCTCTAAATTGTAGAGGTGTGGTGATGATAGTGGTGAAGTAAATGAAATAGCTCTAGGAACCAATGGTGATGGTTTAGTGGAGATGATATTGTTTGGCCTAGGAGGTATGGTGGTGTTTGGCATAGGTAGGTTTGTGGGTACTATCCTTTTAGGAATTGGTTTGATTGGATGATGAAGGATTCTATCATTTGTTGGTTTGACCGGAGATGATTCGGTTGAAGAGATTTCGTGTACAACACGAGCCTTTTTCATGGGTGGTTCTTTGGTGGATAAGTTACTACTTGGGGTTTTCCTCATGATGAGATGATTTCAAGAGGTTGCAAGAGCTGAAAGTTAGGATGAGAGTGATGACTATGGAGGTCCTAACAAGGTGGTTTATAAAGCAAGAAAATTGGCAAGTGCATTCAAGCCTTAAGCCACTAGGATTCATTGGAATGTGATGATTAACATGCACAAGAGTCAACTTGAGTTTACACGATCTAGGAACTCATTTAAGTTGAGATGGAGTGTTTGAGTTAGGAAGATGAGTTGAAGTGATTGTTTTAGCAAGATTTGACCTAAACTGTCATCCGGATCCCACGGTTCCTCCTCGAGAGGGATCCGTCTAGGATAATCCTAGGGATCCGGCTTTCGTGATTATGAAAAAGTGGAAATGATGTTTCTAAGATCTAAGACCATAACATCTTGAGTGTTTCAGTCCTCCTAAGTGTTTTAAATGAAGGGGTGCTTAAGTACTTGAGGGTAATGAATGATGTAGCTAATGATTGTCTTTTATGGAAGGATTTGGAACTTTCAAAGAGTACCAATAAATGAGTAAGGATGACACTAAAGATGAGAGTGTCAATTGAAGCTAAATGATCATAGAGATCAGATTGTGACTTAGGATAGTGTTTTGAAAAATATCCAAGAAGCTTTGAGATGAGAAAATTAGAATTTGACCAACTTTGATCAATTTTGAGGTGAGGATGATTTATGATCAATTTTGCCATAATTGAAAGATTTCAAAGACTAAATAGAAAATGAAGTGTGAGTTTGAGAGCGGAAGAGTAATGGATTAAAATGAAACGGTAGATCTACAAGCGTTTTAGAGTGTGATCTAGGTGTGTGAGTAAGAAGGATCAACCTATCTTGATAAGGACTTAATTTGCCTTAAGACACTATGTTTGACTTAGTGTGAGGTGTTCTAAGGATATGTTTGAAATATAATGCTTGCAATTGCATTTTCATTTCTTAGGATCCACGGTTCCCTAAAGACAGGGATCCGTCTAGTACAACATTTGGGATCCGTCCATCTGCTAGGCAAAACCTTTACTAAAGGTATGCAATGATATTGACAATGCATTATATTCCAAGATTAGTTAAAAGAGTTCTAAAACTAAGATATCAAATGTAAGATGTTTTATTTCATGTAGGAAATAGGATTACATTGATAAAACACGAGTAGAGTAGAATTGATCCTATTTGAATACTACTAGG
This sequence comes from Chrysanthemum lavandulifolium, assembly GCA_022545495.1. NCBI lineage: Eukaryota > Viridiplantae > Streptophyta > Magnoliopsida > Asterales > Asteraceae > Chrysanthemum > Chrysanthemum lavandulifolium. Next base: position 226,712,853 of record CM040238.1, on the reverse strand, counting down.
TTCCTTGAGTGTTTTCGCTAAGAGGATCATTATGTGATTGATGAGTGTTGGTGGAATCAAGAATGAAGAAAGTTTTCATGAGAGATATGTTTAGCGGTTCCATCATCTTGTTCACAAGTACGTACAACGGACTTTGAAATTGAGGATGGAAGTGCATAACATTATGATAGAGGCGTGTCAAGAACATTCCATAAGGGATGAGTTTATTCTTGGATCCTTGAAGATTTGCAATTCGCCTTGTGAAGTAGGCGAGATTGTATGGTTGTTGTGTTAGCAAGCGATTACAACATGTGAGCACAACAAGCGGGAAGAATTTCTCGATTTCCCTAAGGCTCCAAACATTTTCACGTAGGATGAGTGCAAGAGGCTTGTACTCTTCTCGGATATCCCTTGTAAGGATAATGTTTGGATCGGAAGTAATATGGTCGAGGTTTGCATATTATGCGATTTAAATCTTCCTAGAGGGTATGTGTGAACAACATGGGCTATTTTCTTCATAAAAGTTGAAGAGAGAATCAAGAGACCAATCTTGGTGAAGGCACATTGTCCATGATTTGGAATCCGGAGGATGTGAGCAAAATGCCCAAGGGTTAGAGTGAACTTTGGTTTTGATATAAAACCAAAGAGATGAGAGCGATCCTCGTTACGAACGAGTTCGACTTGACGGAAGAATTCCATTATGAACCTTGGACATATCTTCTTGTTGATTTCAAGAAGACATTCTAGTCCTATGGCTCGGAAAGAGGTATTGATACCTTCTTCAAATTGTAGAGAGTGTCTACAATCGTCCTTCATGGAAGTAGCGGTTTTCGAGATTATTGAACCCACGGACATGATTGCCAGGTGTGTTGGGCTCAAGGGAGATGTTCGGAGTGTAGACGCTAATGAGTGAAAAATCAAACTCATATTCATGCGTCATAATTGAACCTATAGAAATGATAAGTTAATGAAAGAACATGTTTGTGATCAACCTATGATAATCTAATGTTTTTACTAGATTTTATTAACAATGGTATTTAACACTTTTAACTTACTCAATGTTTTGACTTTCTAGTGGATTTTTTTAGTCTGCATGAAAACTGTTTTCGATGTCTGGATCCCACGGTTCCTTTACAAAAGGGATCCGGCTAGTATATCTTCCGGGATCCGTGGATCAGTAGTAGCGAAAGATTTGATAAAATAAAGGTTTTACACTTTTTACACCACGAAAATATGTTTTATCCTACATTTTCTTTTAGCATGCATACATGACTTCTAATGTATCACGAAATAATATAAAACATATAAATCAAAATAAGTGACAAACACATTATGATAATAATAACCTAGATAAACTAGATCATTAATAATATTGCATTTCAATACTAAGGATGATACAAAGGATAGGGTATATAACCCCAATATAGATTAACAACACAAAGTAAATGTCTCCGTATGTGAACTTCATCATAGGGAACACAAGTGCGATGAGTGTTAGAGCGATGAGCACGAGTGCGATGTAAACCATGTTGATGATGGATCTTCTTGGTTTCAATTGAGATGGAATGAGGAGGAAGATGAAGTTTTTGAATGAAAGGAAATTTTTGAAATTGGAAGATTTGAAAAAATGAGGGTTTGATGAGATGGTCGACGGTGGGAGTATTTGTGGGGAAGGAGGAATTTTGAGATTTGTGTTTTGTTTTATTAGAAGATATGATTTTTGGATTAAGTGAGATAAATCTCAATTTTTATAAACCATGATTTCTAGACAGAGGAGTGACACATATGTGAGAAAACGCTTCCTAATGAAGCTACATGTAAAACATGTGTAAATACGAAATCTACTCAAATAAATGCCTAACAAATAACACTTATTTATTAAACTAATATCATTTAGACATAAGTGGAAAGTCATACCTCAAATGCACTTAGGAATGTCTTTACAAATGACACAACAAATGTCACTTAGACGATTCCCGATCCTTTGCGTTTAAGATACCTTCTTAAGGAAGGTATTCTTGTTACCAAGTGACTCCTAAAGCTTGGTGGGTATGAGCTTTGACTAATCAACATAACAAGGAAGATTAGTACAATTAAATGAAAAAGAAAATAAGAAAAATGTTGTTATCAAGTCAACATCCAAACATATATTTTTTTTAAAAAAACATGGTGTTTGTTTTTATGAAAAACCTTCTTTGTAGTTTTCAATTAACTATGGATCGTATCAAGTTTTTAAAGTACAATATACTTCAAGAAACATGGTAACGAAGCTCTGATGCCAATTGTGGAAAACTAGAAAGGGAGGGGGGTTGAATAGTTTTACCAATTAAAACTTCTTTTAAACTATTTAGATCGACTTATGTCAATCTATTTGGTTGTGTGTGTTGGATGTTGATAAACAAGCATATAAAGATATGTAATGAAAAGATAAGAGTAAGAAGCACAAAACCACAACGCGAGTATTTATTGTGGTTCGCTACAAGGACACCTTCCTTGCCTACTCCACTCCCGAGTCACCTACTCGAGAGTTCGTAAACACTACACCAATCTCCTTATGGCGGAGAAGCCTTCACAACTTCGCTTAACCTTTTTCCAGTACAAAGCTAAATACCGAAGTTCTTTCACACCAAGGCGAACCACACCTAACACAACGTCGCCTACCCTTTATACGGTGCTAGGCTAACCACCGAGTTCTTTCACACCAAGCAAAACTAATCCTATCACAACGTCGCCTACCCTTTATTAGGTACTAGGCTAAGCACCTAGTTCCATTGCAATGGAGGAACTACTACCACACTACACCAACGACTAATCCCAAAGGAGATCTACTCCTTTACAACATCATCAAGGATATCAATATCCTTGGATCTAATACTAGTCTATCTTGTACATCGAAACACACCATATCAAATGTACATCTAAGGCACCTTTCACTAATGCCTTTGACTAGATCTACAAGACACCTTTCACTAATGTCTTGTGTCTTCACTTCTAACCACCTTTCATTAATGCTTCTTTGTCTTGACTTCTAAGCACCTTTCACTAATGCTTCTTTGTCTTGACTTCTAAGCACCTTTCACTAATGCTTCTTTTCTAAAGATCAAACTTGTGACAACTGGATATTCACGATGAAGATGGAAATCCTTCTAGAGCCAACATCAAACAAGCTCTTGGTGGGTGACATGTGTGATCTTTTCTAAAGATCAAACTTGTGACAACTGGATAGAAACGATGGGGCGATTCACTCATGAATCAACCTTGGTCCAGGAAATGAATTGACGAATATTTTTGGAAAAACCATTCCATGTGAAAATCTTCTTTTCTCTAGCTCATCGAATGTGTATTTATATTTCAAACTCAAAAAGTATCTCTGATTGAAAAAATGCTTTTGGAAAAACCGTTCGATGTGCAAATTTCTTCTTTTCTCTAGCACATCGAATGTGTACTCTTTTCAAATACAAAAAGTGTTTTTGATTGAAAATTGATATTTCTTATAAAACCTTCGTTGTATTGCAAAACTCTTTCTTCAAGCAATACGTGATTGTTTTCAAATCAAATTTTCGTCAATCAGTGAATCTCAATTCGCTGGTTCACTCACTCCGTGTTGTCTTCTTTGAGGCGTTCGGTTTGAGAACAATAGAAACATTGCAAAACCACATCAAGGAGATTCTTAGGAATCCTACCGATCACAGCAAGACTTGTCTTGATCAACGGGAACCGTGGGCGTGTACCTCAATTCAACAAAAGTGATCAAAGACACTTTCGTATGTTTTATTGCTAACGATTGTTTGCGGTACATTTGGACGGTTCGGTGATCGAATTGAGGTGTCAATCAAAGCCGCATGCTCACAACATCCACACTTAATTGAAGAAATCATGACGGTGCATATCTACATAACACGGTTCGATATTTTATACTATGCTTACGCTACTGCTGCAAATATCATGAACCAATAAAGCTTCCGCTATTCGATGGATGATGTCATGATCACGAAAGTGTGAGCATGTCGGTCGAAAGTCACAACATCACATGAAGGCAACACTACAAAGGGTGATCTAGAGATTTGTTGTGATGATGATCTCAAAAAGCTCGAAGATCATCAAAGATGTGGATTAGTTAAAGGCCTACACTAAATGTACAAATCAATGCGGACTTTCAAGAATCGCTGCTAAAGCACAAAGATGCAGATGTTTAAGAATTAATGTCTACGAGCTCATGTCTAAAGATTAAATAGAATGCTAGGATTCGAAATGTAAAACATGGGGTGACCTCCCTTAGGGGGAGATTGTTAGGAATTAGAAATTCCATAGTGAAGTATCGGTCACCCCAAATATTATCTAGCATAAGTTAGCTCGTAGACATATCGTTATTTACGTTGTTTAGTAGTTTATTAGTTAAATAGTAGCGTAGATTAGTTTAGTGTAACACCGTGGAGGAAGGACGGGTCTTTACCCATTGTATGCACGATCCACGATCCGGCGGAGGACGTATTTATATGTTACTATAAGTACCCTTCCATCCATGGAAGGGTGGTGCTTTCAATCTAACCTTTCATAATTTTTATACCAAGTCTCTACCAAGAAACACCCATCTCTTTACTTTCTCTCTAAATGGCTAACATGTATTTCCATCATCCAAGACCACCGAATAATCAAACACAATAATATTTACGATCCTACAAAAAGACTCGAGAACTACTTCACATATGAAATTCACTGTCAAAAGAAGTGTGAGCATGTTGGAGAAAGACGTGGAGACACTGGAGCAACGAAGCGGACCTGATGCAGATTACCACAACATAACATCACCATATCCACTCCAAAACAAAGAACAAAGATTAATGAAGACGTCAAAGCTGAAAACTTCAAAGAAAACAAGATCCTCACTCTGGGGAGATTGTTAGAATAAAGGCACTTCTTCTCACAAGAAAGAAGAATGTCAGAAGACGTCAAAGCAACTATTACATCAGCACCTACAACGTTTCAATATTACTTAAGTTATTAATTACCAACACTTAGAGGAGATTGTTGGAATCACTCCTAAACTATATTTCAAGTTTTGTAATCAATATGTAATAGGTTCCTTAATTAGGCTTTTATGTTAGTATTTATGGCAAGGCTTATGTAGAAAGCCCATAAGCCTTAACCCAAGCCCAATAAGGAAAGGAAGGGAGCTTGTGTGTGGCCCTAGCTCCTCTCCCTATATAAAGACTTGTAAACCTTTAATTGAAGTTTGGGTTGTTCATTTCACTCATATATCCTATGCATAACTTTCTCTAGTATCTATACGTGTGTGTGTGTTTTGTTCAACCGATCACCTTTATCTATATTTCTTACATAATGATGCTTGTGTTACAATATGGTGACCTAACACTTTCTTAGGTAATCGTTAAAGATCGTGATCTTGTCATACTCTACGTTGATAACATTATATCGTTACACTCATTCTTGATCACTCTTGTGAGTTCAAAGCCCCACTTGTTATTACTTAAGTGTTTTATAAACCCTTGGGAAATACATGCTTTATTTTAAATCGAACACATTGCTTTGAAATTATACTTGAATGTATTATTTGCACTAAGTACCACTATTGCCAATCTTAAGTCCCTATTATCATGAACCACTAATCACTTGGGTGAGCGTGAATAATGTGGATAGCTATTGGGATTGACAAATCCCGTTTGTTTGACTAAGTCCGGTAAACAAACGCACTATATTTGAAGATCCATAGGTTAATTGGAAAATTACCTATTAGGCAATCATTACTATTATATCAATTACGATTGATACACTGTTAACTTTAGGTGTCATGAGCTTAGTGCAATAATATCTGCTTTGTTTTCTAAACTATGAATGTGAGACTAATTACCTCACGTTACGAATATGGTGTTCAACGATTTCCTAAACTCTATGAATTTCACTCAACCTTTGTGTTGACAGCTTTAAGCATGTATTTCGGTCCATAATGTCGGGCGCACGGAGAAGCACGGATACTCAAGAAGGATATAAATTTTATTATCATTCGAAAACCAAATTAATGTATTTTGTAAACTTGGAACCATTTAGGACCTCATCTTTATAAACTACGATATTTATATAAATTGAATGATAAATGTTTTAAAACGACTCCATTAGAGTTCGTTTTCTATTATTATATTTGTTGTGCCATGAAGTAACACCCAGTTTGAATTCATTGCGTATCACGAAATTTGGGGTGTTACATATAGCATGTCATTCTTATGCTAGTTAGGTCTTATTCTTTGTAGTAGTGTTTGTTTAGCTTTCTTGGGTGAGTTGTGGGATTCACCTTTGGAGTAATATATTTTATCGGGAAAAACCTTTACCCAAAAATGATCAATGAAGGTTTACTTAGAACATTTGAAAAACTAGACACGTTTGTAAATGGTATAGTTATTATATGTAATAAACTAGTTATAATACCCGTGTACGCAGGAGGTTTGACATTAACTTCTTTTTTATCATATATTAATATCGAGTATATTTAATTAAAAATAAGGAAAATTCTCTAAACGGATCCGCCCAATGTCATATGTCATGATTAGATAATTTTTATCACATTCTTAAATTAGATCAGGGCAACTAGATGACTAAGCAACTCAAAGAAAATTTAACGCGTGTCAAATTTTTTAATATAAAAGGACAAAAAATAGGGATGTATTGTAAGGTATGTATAAGGTATATTGTATTAGGGCAACCAACAATTTTTGAGAAACTGTATTTGGGCAAATTATAATAAATTTTGTTACCTACCTCACAAATAAACACATTGTATACTCATCTTCCACCATTACCATCTCACATCATTTTACATCCTCCAAGTAAAAAAAAACTCAATCTCTTGCCTCACGAATATGCTCATCTTCCACCATCACCACCACTTCCACCTCACCACCACCCAGCCTCACAACTACCTGACGTTGCCACAAGCCGAGGTCTCAATCAAGTTTTGAAGGTTTTTTCATAGATTTGTACATCGTATTTGTCTGAGTTTTTTTGAATTTTTTTAAAACTTTGTTTTCTATTATTATAGGCGCATCTCCGCCGCCACTGCCGTCTCTGGAAATTTGACCCGAGATCTAAACGAAAAAAGGTTATCAAAGGTATGAGGTATTGTTTTTAGTTATATAATATATCTATTACTATTAATCAAGTTTTGAAGTTTTTTTTCATACATTTGTACTGGTATGTGTGAAAACACATACCATTTTATTATAAAAAACGGACCAAAAAGACCAAAAACTAATCTATAATTGCTAAATATATGTATGTTTTTGCGTTTGTGCATGTGCATGTATTAGGTATGAAAATTGGACGAAAACAAAGACAAAACTGACAAACCGAGCACGAGAATGGAAAAGTGCGTAAAAGCCGGAGCCGGGAAAGATTTATACATTTTTTGATCATGTTTAATCTCATAATATCAAAACCACACCCTCACCTTACAACCTTTTCACTATAAGCCCCTAAAATACTTTCACCATTAGTCCCTACATTACAAATTTAGTCCTAAATTAACTTAAGTTTTATACATTTAACACTTAACCAAGCCACTAAACCCATTACCCATTTACACAACCCAATCCATGACCCAAGCCCAACTTTATTTTTACCCAACCCTTAACCCGATCAAACCCCAAATCGATCAAACATGTAATAAAAAATTAGGTAAATAAAGCTGTATGTTTAAGGTTACTGAATGAGTAGTGGGTTAACGCCTTTTGCTCTAACATCGCGATCCATATGTGTAATTTATGTAAGGAATATGATTAGTGTGCATAAAACTTGTGTCTAAAATCATGTCTAATAATATGATTGCAACCTATGACAAATTGAGAAGTTGAGATAAAGAAAAGATAAAATGACATTAAATGTGTCAATCTTTCTATGAATTATGAATTTTATTAAGTATGTGAGTTAGCCATCTCATCATTGCTCTTTATGTAATACATTGCTCTGCGAGACCAACAACAAACAACGTTAGAAGGACCTCTTTGAGTCCAATGATTCCAATCAATGGGCTTTTTAATGTATAAGTATGAAGCTATGAACAACTCTTAAAACTTAGACTAATATTATTTAATCCCAAGTTCGTTTCTTGGAGTTCCTTTTTGGTTCGTTTAATGATGGAAAAAGGTTGATGATGAGTGTGTAAATACTCATCATTTTTGATTAAATCTGAACTGCAAAACGGTTAAAATGCTCGAAATGCATCAAAATACGAAAATATTCCAAAATTGCATTTTATATGTTTTAGATGCAAAATGTTCAAAATCGGATGAAAAATGAGCTAAGTTTGTATAATTGGCGGTTTGGTCCCCAAGTTTCAAAAGTTGTCGAAAATAGTCCCTAGCACTTATTTCAAAGAAAAGTCACCAAAGGTCCTTTTAAAATCATAAGTTGTCAAAATTAGTCCTTTGGTGAAAAATATCAAAAGTTTTGAGAAATTACAAGTTTGGTCCTCCAAGTTTAAAATTTGGCAAAATGGTCCTTGAAATGTGAAAATGTCAAGATTGGTCCTTATACTATTAGAACTTGTCACTTTTGGTCCCTTGGAACAACTTTGAGATAATGGCGCCTTGGTCCCTTGATTTTCGAAATTACATAATAGGTCCTTGTATTTTAAACCAAGCCTTGAACCTTTATTCCCATTGGACCTGCCATATACCATTGTGACTGACCAATAACCTTTTGGACCCCCACTATTAATAACCCCGGTCAACAAACAAGTCAAACAAAACCCCTTGGCCCTTTTTTTCTTTCTTCCCGCCAAGTGCCTGCAACACACTACCTCCCACTCCTCCACTCGAACTCCACTCTCCATGTCCCCCACCTCTCCTAACACTCCAAATTGCATTTAATGTACCCTTCCCCAACACTCAACACCCACCGGCACATAAGCAATTTCCGCCAAAATTGATCAAGTGGCCAAGATCATTTCCACTCGTCCAATGGCCAAACAAATCTTGGGATTTGCTAAGAGAGAAAAGGGAAGACATATTGGTATATAAAAAGGGAGGAAGAAAGAGAAGAAAAGAATAAGTTAGTTTTTATTTTTCTTTGTATGTCGTTTTTTCTAAGTTATCTTAATTAGTGTTTCAAAATGTAATTTTAAGCTTTAATGTATTAAACTCAACTCACTTTATCATTGTAATTCACTTTTAAGCTTCAATATCAAGTTTTTATATAAGTTCCAAGTTTATTCTTCACTGTTGCAATTTCAGTTTCAAAATTCTATTATCCAAGTTGTTAGTGGCTTATTTTAAGCTTAAACAAGTTTATTTAAGCTCTCCATAGCTTTTAGTAAGCTTGTCAATCAATCCCATGCAATTTTGAATTCGGTCAACGAAAGTCAAAGGGAGGGTTCTTGTACTTTGGATATCGACTAAACTTGGAAGTACTTGCAGCCATGTATGATCTTGTTTAAATCTTATTCATTTCAAAATATAAGGTTCTTAGTTTGCTCTTTTCATTTTCAAGTTTTAGTATAAAATTGGTAAAAGTAGTTTCTTTGTTATTTTTGTTTAAGATTGCTTATTTATGTTAATTTCGGTTTAACTTAAGTTAGAGTTCTGTATAGGCGCATGCTCGAATCGGACTTATGCTTTGAAAATGCCATTATTGCCACTTAACAGGTGTTTGGATCAGTTGGGTAAACCGAGTTTAAGGGTTGTTCGATATTTAAGATTTGTTGGTTTAGGCTTGTTAGGCTCTATTTGATTCACAACTGTCTCAATATTGCACTGCATTAGCCATTAGTCAACATTACCGATGTCTGTCTTAATAACTTATCTGTTGGAGTTTTGAGAATCAAAAGCTTGTTTTGTGTTCAAAATCCATAGATATTGGTTGTGTTAGTCTTAGTTTAACATAATTCATCTTAATCAGGTCCATAAATTAGTGTCAAAGTTCATCTTAGTCAATATATCAATATTGTCAAAAGTCAAAAACTTGCAAAAGTCGGTTTATGCCCAACCGAGTTGATTTTTAGTAGCTTCATTTCTGGTTCAAATCAAGTGGAACTTGTGGTTTTACAAACTTCAATTGGTCTAATTTCTTATCATCATTTTATAGATTTTTGTCAAATTTTTATAAGCTTCAAAATGGGTTGGCAACATGGTGAAAATGCCTGCGTGCCTTGACTCGATATTCACCGAGTCTCCACAGTCTTCTGAACTTGACCAACTCTTGAGAGCTTGTCCAGGGCTAACCTTTGGTTAGAATTACCTAGCCAGGTCTAGTTTATGTTCCAAAGTTGTTATCTAGTTTCCACTTATTTAAGTGCTTATTTTAGGTTCCAAGTAGACCCTGTTGTTTTGCACTTAAACTCATATAAGCCAAATCTTGGTAGTTAGCAATTCAGAGGTTAAGAGCAGTTGAGATTAGTTGTTTTCTAGTAGTTATAGCATATTATAGCCTTTGTTTCAGTTTGGTAGCTTTTGGTGCTCATTGGCTTATTTCTAGTCTTATTTTTAAGCACTTTGCTTTGACCTCATTTTCTTACACACAAGCACTGTTTTCATATTTTCTCAGATTCATAATATTATTTTAGAGTTTTCCTGAAATTTTCATATTTTTCTAATCTTGTTTGCTATTTTTCCCTATTTTAATTAGTTTTAAGCATTTTTAATTAGCTTTTATTGCAAATAATTCGAGAAAAGTTTCAAAAAAATAATTTTCATTTTCTTAAGTTAAGATAAATATAAAAAGTCAAAAAATATTTTTCCAGATTTTCTTAGTTAAATTTGTATTTTTAAGTAATTTAAGTAGTTTTAATAGTTTTTAATTCATATAAAATACAAAATAATCGAAAAATATAAAAATAGTTTTGAAAATTCTCTTTGTTATTTTAGATTTTTCCAAGTCATAATTTCATTTTCTAGCTTTATTTTATATTTTCTTGTATTTTAGGTTATTATTAAATAGTTAAAATTAGTTTTTAATTAATAATAATTAGATAAATAGTTTTAAAATAATTTTCTTTTTCTAAAATTTTCTTTTATCATTAGGTTTGTAAAATATCATTTTCATATTTTAGGGTTAATATTGATTTAGTTTCACATTTTCATTTATGACGTCGCGTAGTTTTTAATTCGGTTTATAAAAGAAAAAATCAAAACATCATTTTGCAAATAGTGATAGCGTTTATTTAATATTTTTATCTTTTAAATTTCCTTTAATTTGCATTTAAGCCTTTTTATTTATAGGCTATTTCGTAGTTATAATAATTCAAATCCACTTTTACGTTCAAATCTCTCGATCACTATTCGTTTGGTGATTCTTCGCATAGCTTCATTTGGGACATAACGACACAGGGAAACCCTATACTCTCCGATCTTCATTGCATTTGTGTCTCGAACTGTTTTAAGTTTCTTACGGTTAGCCATTCACAAGTGGCTAGCTTGTGTGAGAAAACTTGACGGTTTGGCACATATCAGTTGATGATTCGGGTATGGAAAATGTTAGGAAAATGGCTGATTATCCTTCTTTTGGTAAGTTGGAAAGCGATGATGACGATGAAGTTTTGAAAGTCGAGAATGGATTTTCTAGTTACATGAAGAATGATGGTCCCAAAACTGGAGGTAGAGCTAGTAAGAAAAGCTTATTTGAGAGATGGAAGGAAGATATTTATGATCATAGCCCGTATGATGATGAAGATCATGATCGTTCCTTTCTTGGGTCGCATAAGTATGGCATGTCATTTTATGCTAGTTAGGTCTTATTCTTTGTAGTAGTGTTTGTTTAGCTTTTTGGGTTGAGTTGTGGGATTCACCCACAACCGTTGTATTAACTATTTTTTAGAGTAATATATTTTATCGGAAACCTTTTACCCAAAATAATAGATGCTAGTTTACTTAGAACATTTGAAAAACTAGGCGCAATTTGTAAATGGTATAGTTATTATATATGTAATAAATATGTAACATTGATAATATTGACTTGTATGCACAAATACTTCTTTATGTGGTCTCTATCAAAAAATGTTATCATCTAACAAAATTTTAAACGCTTATCGATCTATTCCTTTTACACCTAACATAAATGTTGTGAGTTTGTGACAAACAAGTATTAGGCTGCCCCAAGTAGGGGATTCAATCCTCATTTTCCCTGTCACGTTAGCTTTCTCTTTCAAATGACCTTGAGCGATTAGGTGCCCGATAAGGCGATTGGTTCAATTTTTTTAATTAAACAAAAACATTTTAGCACAAAATAAAATTTCATTAATAATTAAAGCGTTACATAATAATTCAAATAAAATTAAAACATTACGAAACTTATTAAAACATTACAACACTTATTAAAAATCTAGGTTGTGGCGTGCCTTGATCGCCTCTTTGAGTTTCGCATTGTTTGTTGTTGTCTGCGGGCAAAGATTAAATCGATTGGCGTGCAATAGAACATGAGATCGCATCATATTTCTTTTGAGCCTCTAATTCAAGTTTTCGTTCTTCTAGTGCCAATTTTTGTCTTCCATTTCTTCTCTTTGCTTAATCTCCAACTCGATTTTCCGTTGTTCTAGCTCTTTCTTCTTCAAACCATAGTGCGGTCCGCCACTCCTTCTTCCCTTGAATGCCTTGGACTTGATCTTGCCCCATGTATCGGCAACACCTTCCATATAAAACTCAAGATTTCTTTTATTCTTCTTTGTGGTATCACGACCAATTGGTCTATTAGGCGCGACGAAGGCACATCCGAGTGCACATCCGAGTCGGTTGAAGTCCTTGCTTTCTTGTGACTATCATCTTGGCTTAAAAGCGGCATCTCATTATCCTTCCAAGCGAATGGTCCTCAAAATCTTTCAACAATGCTCCAAAACAAGCGGATGACCACACACTATTTGGTATTCATCACACGCTCGTGTATAAGCAGAAGGTCATTCTCACCACTCCGTAATTCTTGAGAGCATTGTTGTAAATGGCACAAAATTGACCAACTCTAGGGCTAATCCTATTTTTCCACTTTGTAATGATAGAGTTGTATGTTCTTTCGCACCAACCTCCTTAAAGTAATCAATAACTTTATGCCAAAATCCTCTAGCAGTTTGGTTGTTTCCGGTTACACTATTCTCGGATACATCACACCAAGCGTTGCACAAGGCGATCTCTTCTTCTTTGGACCAAAGCGACGAATCATTCTTGGCTTCTTTCTCGACGACCTTCTTCTTGGCTTTGTAGCTCGTTTCTTTGGTTTGACCGGTGGCGTCTCTTCTCGACATTCTTCTTCTTCTACGTCATCAAGGTTAACCGAATCGTGATACGATCCATGAGCCGAACCGGTACCGAACCTTGATACTCTTGGCCGGATAACCCGATCCGGTTCCGGCATAAAATTAGGATTGTTGTATAGTTGGTCATCAAATCAAAACCCTCAAGATTGATACGGTTAGCCGGAGAATATTCTTGATAATTTGAATATGAAGGCGTTGATGAATCCATTGTTGGACGGTACAGCATTCGTGTGTTGGTTTTATGGACTATAAATTAATAGGCGTGTGTTAGGATCGAACTCGAGACTATGGGATTGCACACTTTACGTATGAGAATTTAAAGTTAATAATTAAATATAAGCGTTATATTTATTTATTTATTAAACGAAATAACTAACGGACGTTAAGTAATTAATGTAATGGACTAACGGTCGTTAAATGTTTATGGAAAAGGATCAAATTGCAAAGTTGGGAAGGTTCCGGAATCCCTTTGGGGACTCCTAACCGATCGACCTAGGGACACAAAACAAGGAAAGAAAACCAACTTGTTCACCAAGTTTGCATGGGTATATAAACAAGGCTTGGGGTTTTATTTTTCCATCTCTTGTGCTCATTAGCTAAACCCTAAAAATTGTTTTGTGTGTGTTTTTGTTCTCTAAACCGATCGTCCACCATCATAGGTGTCGATCCAAAACTTTTCCGCAAACCAAGTTATTTGTTTGATAAAAACGAGCATTACTTTAATTCGGTTTAGTACACGTGTGTACAAGAACATAGTAATAACATACTTTTGTTATTATCTTGGATTGAATTACAAAGCGGTGAGGGTAATTCATATAATCCTATAAACCTAATTAGGGTTCATCCTAATTGCTAGTTTGTGGATTTGATTCTTGTTCGGCTAGAATCAAGAAAAGGTACGCGTATTCTTATGTTAATTAATTATTCGTTAATAAATCCTATACGCTTCGCATGTATACTTTGATGTTTTGTGATTATTTATTTGATTGTCATGTTATATAATTCCAACAATGGTATCGAGCCATTGGTTTTAATGAGTAATTAATTACATAAACGCGTAATAAAACAAATACTTGTATGTTGTTTGATATGTTTATCTAGGGTTTATGTTTTATTTATGTTTTTGGTCGATTTTTAATTAATGGGCGTTCCCTATTTTTTAGATCGACACATGTATAAATTTTTAGGGTTTTGAAAATTGTTTGCTAACCTTATTAAAACCTAGAATTAATATATTGATTACGTGATTAATTCATGAATAAATTTGTTATGTGTCATGGAATTTGTTATGCGATCTTGTGACTTATTTGTATAATTGTTATGATATCCATGATTATACATGCATGTTAGTCATGGATAAGTTGCTTTGATATTGTTTAATTGTTATGACATATTTATTTACGATAAATCTTGAATTGGGGAAGACTCCAATTATATATTAATGAATCAATTATGTGCAATTTGGTATAATTTAATTAAGGGTTTACGCAATCGATTTATCGATGTATGTGGTTCACTTTCTATTGTTGGAGTGAAAACCCTAAATTAATATATACATTAATTTAACCTAGATATTGATTATTAATAGGGTTTTATCGAATAAGTTGCATGTGGCTACTTGTTTACACGTATAAATTGTTTATTATGTGCGCATTGTTTTTAGTAGTTTATTTTTATTTGTTACTTGTTTGTTTATTATGTTAGACAGCTTTTAAGCAAAGGGTAATTTTGAATAGAAAAATAATACGGACTAAACAATGGCGAAATTTGATTTGTTTTGGAAGAGTTAAGTTTTCAATAGTTTAATTGATTGGTGACTTTGGTACAATGACCGAACGGCTCTCCCATTCGAATGAACTATAAAGGGGTTATTTAAGAAGTGCGCGAAATACATCGAATGGATGTCTAAGGTTATGCGTTTGCGCTTACCGGTCCTCTCCCTCTGTAAGTTCGAATGGAGCTACTTAGTAAGCCATAAAATGTACAAGCTCATCTTAAGGCGAATTAGTTTTAATTCCATGCGCCACTTGGTGGTAATTATCCAAACACTAAGTGTTTACACTTATGCAAAAGTACGGTATAATGGATGATAATTAACACTAAATTCCTTGATTGGTGAACCCAATACCTCAATCAAAACTTTGATAATTTGATCTTTATGAATTGGTAATAAAAGTTTTTATTAAAATTATGCTACAAGATGAATGCATGACATCTTTGTACATCGTTGATTGACCACATAAAATCAAAACTACTACCCTTTTAAATTAAGTTATATGCCATCTAATTAAAAGGAACACTTGAAGTTGCAATTTATGTCATGAGAGTACTTGGCTAGATTGTGATGGAGAGGTAAATCTCTATGTAAAGTGAGACCTTACATGGACATATTTGCGCTCTT
This sequence comes from Chrysanthemum lavandulifolium, assembly GCA_022545495.1. Lineage (NCBI taxonomy): Eukaryota > Viridiplantae > Streptophyta > Magnoliopsida > Asterales > Asteraceae > Chrysanthemum > Chrysanthemum lavandulifolium. The sequence continues at coordinate 226,697,227 of CM040238.1, read as the reverse complement.
TAAGTTAGACACTTAAGTTGAGTAGGAAGTGAGACTTGGACTCAATGGCATAAGATGGGATGAAACATGTTTATATTTGCAATAGCGTTGGAAAATATAAATCCCATAATGATCTAGGAATTGGAAATTGTTTGCCAATTATTGTTCGATGATTACCCTATTATGTGCTTTCGTTACTAGCGGATCAAGCGATGTAATGGAACTACGATAATTTGGATCCTAGTTTTCGAGAAAATTATATGGTTATATGAATATTACCTTGGGTATTTTATTTTCTTGAAAAGTTTAATTATCGAAAATACTAAAATTGAATTTTGCTAATTCTTTAAATGTATTAATGCAACATTAAATCGTAAACGAAGGTTATTCTGTATTGGTAAATTGATCTATACCGTAAGGGTTTTGGTAGAGTCAACTTTGCTAAATGAATGAACCTAGTCCTCTATTCATAATAAAGAGTGAGATTCAATCCTATTCCTTTTCATGAATGAAGAAAGGTATGATAGGACAATTAGAATTGTCTAAATTCTCAATACATAACTTGTAAGCAAATTTTAATAGTTAAGAAAATTGCATATTTCTGAGTTATTAAATTAGAAGCTAGACTAATTACTGTATAATTAGTAAAAGACAAACTAGCATATTTTATCTAGTTGTTGTGCTTTGACCATTTAAAAGTACTACTTACAATTGTTGGAATAGTAGAACTATTAAGAAAGAAATTGCATGCCCAAATTTTCAAGTTAATAGCATTGATGGATAGTTCATCATCTACATAGTAGAATACAATCCTTAAGTACATAAGTAATTGTTATGTATGGACTTTCTCAAAGGTATAGGGAAGTAAATAGAACACTATTTTCTTTCACTGGTTAATGCAACACTTACAATGTTGTCAAATCCGATGGGAGTATTTTGTTCTTATTCTTGAATAAGGAATTAATGTAATGATCTTTAATTCAGTGGGAGTTACAAGCTTTGTCATCTTGGTAGTAACCCAAATTATCTCTAGAATGTCTTACGATAATTACTTTCCACTTGTAGACACTTATGTTTTCAAGGATAGTCATGTACGTTTCCTTATTAGACAATGAAGTGGTTCTACATCTACTAGTTATGCTAATATCAATGACACAATCATATTAGTCATATAAACAAACATATGTCGTGTTGTTTATCTGCTACATGATGTTGTTCCATGCACAAGTGGGAGAAATCTATATTGTGTGCAAGGTACAACATATAAATATATGATTTAAAGGATTCTCTTGATCGCAAGGTAAGAGACTAACGTTCTAATATAACTTGTACATATCTAATTCAAGAAACACTTGGTGTTACAATTTACGTCATGTGGGAACTTGGCAGATTGCAACAACAAAGTAAATCTCTATGTAAAGTGAGATCTTGCATGGACATATTTGCGCTTTCTAAATTAGACAAGTATTTAGAACATGTGTCAAAATGATATATAAGACTACTTCAAATTAAATATTTATGTATTATTAGAATGACATAAAATTAAATGAAGTAATCTAATACTACTTTAATTTATATATTTATGAATTTTGGAATGACATAAATAAATGAATAAATAATGTAGTCCTACATTATTGTGAAGTAAAATAAATTAACTTGAAATTACTATTGAAACCAAGAGTTGTGTTCATAATTACTTTAGTTAAACATGTTTATGATTCATTGTAAAGACATAAACATAAAGTCTTTTAGACTTATAATAAAGTAAGACGTTAACTTGTTATGTTTTTTTTTAATTAAGACATATACAAGAAGTCATTGAGTTGATCAATGATTTATAACATATAATGGGATTATAACAGTATATGTTTTCTTGATGAGACATGGATATGAAGTAACTTGGTTAAAGTGTACTTGTGTTATAAAGCATGCAATTGGCTTGGAAAGTCTATTATACCATTAAGTTGACTTAGTTGGTAAATAGGAAATTCAAAATGAATATGTTTATCTTATATATTGTTAGATTGTCTTACAATATTAAAATTCTAATGAATACCACAAGTTGATGGTATGTTCAGTTAGGAGAATCAAACTCTATTTGATTTGTTTGATTCATGATAACCATAACTTCTTTCTTAAAAAGTAACAAGGTTAGAATATTGAGTATGGATTGAATATACTCAATATGACTCCAACCTAGAAGATTAATAAAACACCATTTCATTATGGAATGTGATGAATCACGTTAAGTTTTTAAATTGAAGATTCTGAATTTGTTAAACTACTTATGAATAGGTTATTAACAAACTAAAGTCGAATTATCAATGTGTATTTGTAATGTCCCAAAAGGAGAACAATGTAGTTTTGCTCTAATCGCTAAGTATATATAGATAGTCTATATATTACAAAAGGCAAGTGGGAGTTTTTCTATCTTGAAAGATAAAATTACAAGATACATAATCTTCTAAAACACACTAGTAAATATCATGATGAGGTTAGACATGTAAATGATAGACCTCAAGATGATGGAATTATCATTCATAGATCTGCAAGGATATCTCGGATATTTGACTTATATCTTTGAGAAATATGAGTTACGAGGATTATAGTAAACCCGATAATCATTATGATAGATTACCAAATATTGAATTGGGTAAATTACTCATACTATGAATGTTAAAGATGTTATCCATAAAGATAATCAATTTTGGAAATTTGGTTTATCTTAATAGTTAGACTAGAGAATGGAAATGAGTTTATTCAAAGAGATGAAAACCCTAGTGGTTTGAATTTCTATGTAGAAATCATATAGACAATATTGTACACATATTTAATGCATGTTTTATGACAAGATTATTAATCATATTTAAGCAATTAATTGTGATTGAACATTATTTCCTAAGACACATTAAATATATAAATATGATAATTGTCATACTTGTTTTCATTAATATGAAATATGACAATGGAATATCAAAACTCTTTCTTGAGAAATTACTTGAGCGAGGACGGTAAGTAATTGAAAGGTTTTAATTCATATAATCTTTGAAAGTGTACAAGTGCAAATAATTCATGAATGGATAAATGCATGCATCTATGAAATTATTCTTATGTTTAATTATTAAATCTCATTTTCGATTTATAATTAAAATAAGATAAATTTTAAGTATTCACGAAAGCTAGTGGGAGTATTATGTTAAGTTTCTTAAATCTTATATGTTGTATAACATATAGTAAGCAACATTCCTTGTAAGCTAAATGTTAAGTCTTAGATTGGAATGAAACTTCACTTGTAAGATTTAAGAATTAAAACATACAACCTTGAAGTATATGTTTATTGTTAATAAACATGTGCGAGAAAATAAATGATTCTAATAAAACATGATATATCATTTGGGAAATTGATAAATATCTTTTGACAAGATAGAACGTGAATGAATTCTAAGGTTGACTCAGTAGATTCATCATGTACATCATGTTGTGTATTCAAATTGTTGTATCATTCTTGAATGATAAATGATTTGACAACATTGATATCTAACTAAAAGTTATTAGATAACTTGTGTAATGAATATTTTAAAAGAATTACATCCTCGATCCGAATTGCTCCTAGATTCTATGGATGAACAATATGTCAATTGTTGTGCAAATTGTCATCGACTTCAAACTTGAATGTTTGGAAGACATAAAACATTACACAATGAGATATTAAAGTTTATGGAGTTTTAATGAGCACATTGTTGTTTGTATACAATGATCTTTGGTTTAATTGAGATGACACTCAATACTAGTCATGGTAGGATTTCATCCTTGTTAATGGCCATGTGAACTAGTTGTGCTACTAAGAGCGCAGTTGCATTATACATTAAAAGAATAAGAATACTTTAAACTTTAACATGTTTGAAAGTTTAAATTGTCATAAATTGGTGATAGAGGATGTCACACACTTTATGAATTATTATGTGGATTGTTGAATGCACATACAAGGACTTCATTAATTGAATTCTTGAAATAAGTATTCTCAAAATTACGATAGATCAAGTTGGTTGATTTATGCCTTGTCAACAAGTATGATTGTCATTACTTGAGGCATAATTCATCAACCGGAATTTTCATGCATTGATCTATTTGGTATTTGGATAAGGGATGTTAAACAATTGTTATAATAAATCAAATACTTGGTATGTTTGACTTTATAATATATTGTATCCTATATTTGCATGTTTAATCCGTGAATAAATTTATTTATTCTAAATCGTCTGTTGTCAATTAATGATATGGGAGTATCATTAAACTAAGACAAATCGAGAGATATGGTAGAATATACTTGAAAGTATATTGATGAGAATGCATACCAATTTCGGATGATATTCAATGAATTGAATATAGGACTTATCCCAACTACATAATTTACTTTGTGGATATTATTATAAGTAAATTATGAATAGTTATCCTCGGACTTGAGATACCGGATAAGTGTCATGAATGTAGTGCATACGTGGAACAACTTAACGCTATACGTGGCGGTAGTCATAAGGGTTGTTTCTGAAGTGTTGCAAAGTTTGTGGGTTATTCTCGTAGTCAAGATAGAATTTGTTCCTTCAAATTTATTTTGGAGTTTAATCTTCTTGGGCCCTCGTAGGGTTGACAAGATGTTTGTGTGGCCACACCCAAAATCTCCCTAAATATGTTTAGAAGATTTGGTAATCTTGTTCAATCACTTATAACGAGAAATGAATAGTTGGATAAAAATGACTTAATTCCATATCTTTATTTAACATGGTATTAGAAACAAAAGGATAATAATAATGAGAAATCATTAAAAGGTTTTCCGGGAGCCTTGCTCGAGTTGTACTAGAGGCATCGAAGTGTTGCTAGACGCTAACCGAATGTGATCACTCTATTAAGATATGTCCAGTGGGGCCGTTGGTTTTATGGACTATAAATTAATAGGCGTGTGTTAGGATCGAACTCGAGACTATGGGATTGCACACTTTACGTATGAGAATTTAAAGTTAATAATTAAATATAAACGTTATATTTATTTATTTATTAAACGAAATAACTAACGGACGTTAAGTAATTAATGTAATGGACTAACGATTAGTTAAATGTGTTGGAATCACTCCTAAACAAGATTTCAAGTATTTATATTTCATATGTAATAGGTAGCTTTATTATGGCCTTTATGTTTGTTTAAGGTCAAGCTTATGTAGAAGGCCCATAAGCTTGATCCAAGCCCAATAAGGAATAGGGAAGGAGAGGAGTGTTGCCTAGCTCCTTGCCTATATAAACTCTTGTAAACCCTCATTTGAGGGTTGGTTGTTCAAGTTATTCTTTCACTCATACATTACGCCTAACCGCTTCATACTATCGTGTGTGTGTGCTTGTTTACTTGTTCAATCGCTTTATCTCTTCTCTTATAAGCTTGTGTTGTAAAACTAGTGACCTAACAAAGGGTATCAATCGCCAAATAGTTGGGTGTCCTCGTTTGTTTTGAAGTTTTGATTTTGAATCTTACGCGTAGAGATAACGCATTCTTTGGTTATCTTAAAAACTCGTTTTACACTTTTTAATCCAAGATTCTTGTACTTTCAATGTTTTGAGGTGTTAAAATACTTGTTTTTGGCAAAAGTTTCAAACTTTACGCGTGGATTACGCTTTTAAGCTTGTTTTTGTTCGTGGGTGTCGTTTCACGCGTAACCCGTTTAGCGCTTTTGGTACATCAAAATTCACACTCTTGTGTTCTTTTGGTACTATTGAAGCTATTCCATAACAAAAATGGTTTAGAAACACATTTGGGCGTAATCAAAGTTACGAGTAATCCTACGCGTATAAAAACCCTAATATTACGCGTAAGACTTTCCTTGGTTTGATCTTCAATTTTACGGTTTATTCCGTGTTTTCTTACTTGGATAAGTCCGAAAATACGTCGACTTTGGATATCTTTTGCACCGTGAAGTGTAAAGATCATTTGGCAAAACCCTAAAATTACGCATAAGATAAGCTTACGCCAGAAATTCTACGATAAGATTCACTTTACGCGTAAACTTCGGTCAACGACAAGGTAATCCTCGCCTAACTTTCACGCCTAACTTTTGTCTACGCCTTAACTTTAGTGCTTTTATCCTACTTACGCAAGCTAAAACCTCACGCCAGAACTCCTCTTTGTTACGCGTAACTTTTGGTGTTTTTACGCATAAGTGCTACTTGGTTCTTGTCTTTTCTACGCCTAAGGATACTTCATCAACAAAGGTTCATTCGACTACAAAGATCCATCTTTACCACACAAGTTTATCATCATGTCTCAACCACCATACTCTAACTATTTCCTCACACTTATAATCATCAACAACAACAACAATTAACTCCACAACATCAACAATGGAATCAACAACAAGCTATTTATCAACAACAATTTAATCAGCAACATACTCCACAACTTGGTGCAATTCCACAACCACAAATGGTTCAACCACAATCAAGCCTTCAAGTTCAACCCTACACTACCGATTTCAATCAACATCCATCACGGACCACTATGAAGGAACCCACTTGGTTTGCTAAGATGTGTGAAGCTTTAAGCACCCAACAATCAATTCATGAAGCTGGATCACTTGATAGACCTCCAATGCTCACTCCAGGAAACTACGATCAATGGGTGATAAGGTTCTTTAGGTTCGTGATCCAAGAAGCCACATGGAAAGTTCTTAAAGAAGGTTATCTTGGAAGGTCCATTTGAGATGCCTACTCGTCATTGTACCCGGAGATCCAATCATTGCTCCACCAAGAGATGAACAAACCAACATTGCTATTGTTGCATTTAAATCCTACGAACTTCTACACTATGAAGTCGATGAACTTGCAATGGAATACATCCTCTTAGGATTACCAAACCCAATTCTTCGTAGTGTTGATGCTCAAAAGATCGCACAAAAATGTGGGATCACATTCGCCTTCTTATGGAAGGATCTCAGACTCAATCGGAGGATTTGGAATCCAAAATTTACTTGGCTTATGAACACTTCATGATTGAACCCGAGAGACACTAGAGTCCTATCATCATCGATTTTCGAGATATCATCAATGATTTGGATAAACACAACATCATCATGCCAAGAATTGCGGTGAATACTAAGTTCCCGAGTAGTCTTGGTCCGAATGGGAGAAGTATGTCATTTTTCTCCGTCAAGCGAAGAATATGCATCATTCTACTTATGGATTGTTGTACGATTACTTGAAGCCTCATGAAAAGGAAGTTGATCGGGAAAGGATTTTCCGTGCTCAAATTGCTAAACAAATACAACCGACAATCAACAACTTGCCTTATATGCTCAATGTAATTATCCTCTCAACCAAAGAACTCAACCAATCGCTTCAAACACACCTTCACAACACAACCTCAACAAAATCAATTGGTTCCATACAAGAACAATGCTCAAGCATATGTCGTTGAAGCAACCGAGGAAACAGATCCGTTCAAGCATTGCAACAAGGATTCGTGATGATTGCTAACGCTTTTGGCGTTACACCAACAAATCCAACAATCGTATTCGCTCCTCATCTAACACACGGACTCAAGCTGTTGTGAACAATGGACGTGTTGAAGTACAAAATCGTGATTATGGTCGCCGATGGGCGGTGGTCAAGGGTTTAATGTTGTGGGTAGGAATAACAACAGAGCTCAAGTGGTGGAACAGGAAATGCTCGTAATCGGTTAAATGGTCTTAGATGCTACAACCGCAATGAAAAGGGACACTGGCTAATGCATGCCCAAAGCCAAGGACTAGGGGCGATGCTTATTTCAAAGAGGCCTTACTTCGGCTCTTAAGGATGAAGTCGGTGGATCTCTCTCGCACAAAGAATGAGCTTTATGGCGTATGCACTCGATGATGATATGGAGGACTTGCGAGCTAATGCAAATTGTTATGTTGATGGCTAATATGCATGAGTCGCACATGAGTGATACAGCTCAACAGTATGACATCGATGGCTTGTCTCGTGTACCGAACAAACCATCATCATATCTCGAACTAATATCTCCACCAATATCTCGAATCCGCAAGACGATCGATCGCTCAAAATGAGTCTTCTACATCTTCTTCGATGATTTTCAAGTTAACCTCGTAGTTACATTTGACGATCAAGATGACCTTATGGTCTCCTTTGATAATCAAATTGACTCCGTGGTCGCATTTGAGGATCTAAAGAATGATCATGTTGAGACTCACGTTGAACAAGATGATCTGTTGCCTCATCCGGATTTTGCTCGGTTAATTCAAGACCATAAAATCAAAATGGAGGAATGCTATGCATTAAAAAGTAAAATGCATCGTTAACCAAGGATTTTGAATGTTTACAAATGCAACTCAACTTTTCAAAACTCAAGAAAACCGTGAAAAAGGTTTTGAAGCCGCTTTGCAAAATCTCATCAAAACGAAAAATATTTAGAGACAGATCGTGATCTAGCCGCCTCGAAGAATGCTTTGTTGTCCGAATTAGAACAATCAAACATGAACATAAAAAGCAACTTAACGCTCTCACCTTGGAAAATCAAAAGCTAAAATGAGTTGTTAAATTGTCAAAACAGCTTCTCCGCATACAAAAGCATTCAACGAATCGGTAGATGACCTTCTTGCGAAATTCTCGGTTTGCAAAACAAAATTAAAGAGTTTAAAACGGTTGTTTACAAACATGGTGAATCAAGAATACTATTGAAAAGTTCACCTTAAAACCCAATCCAAATGGATATGGAAAAATCTAGCTGATTACAAACCAAAGCTTTCACTAAAAACATTCAAACCAACTCCTCAAGTTTCCAAAGTGTAATACAAAATTGATAATATTGTCATGAGTGTTGTTGAATACCATCGTCAAGAAGAATTAGATGCGTAAGACGAGAGTCGATCTAAATTAAAAATGTTGTTTACAACAAACCTTTTAATTATAAAACGCGGTCACTTTCGTCACACCAACGGATTCTTCTAACACACCAAGGGTTATTATCAAAACACCCGAGTCTTCTATTGTTAATCCCAAAACAGTCATTGCACAAACTTATGGTCCCTTACCTTCCATTAGCGAAGTAAACTCACAACCTGAAAATCGAAAAATTCTTCGATATTTTGACATTTTCATGGTCGACCTCAAAATTTTACAACATGAGATAGAATATCGATCCGAAATCAAAGTTGAACATTTTCAATCGCCTCGCGCGAGAACAAAGAGACATTTTTCGAAAAATCTTTACCTAATGTTAAAAACTTGAAAAGTTGTGCAATTGCTCGAAAAGGATTTTCATAAGGAACTTGGGGTAATGAAAACGCCGAGAAAATGAAACATCTATTACTAACACAAAACGCAAAAGAAACTGTTGAGAAAAGATGTTGATCGACTCTTGGAAGATGTTATCCGTGCCGATATCCATAATGTTGTGCTATTATCTTCATTGCCATATGCATCCGATCATATCTCTGCGATATTGTTGAAACTGTTGTAATCATTGAAAACACCGATTATGTGCTTCGATCGAGTCTTTAAAAGTCGAAAATAAACGACACACACGGAAATTTACAATGCAAAACGTCGTTTTCATTGGTGTGAAAAGATATTCACAACCATCAACTTAGTTTTCAAAAGAAAATCGCTCAATTGAGTGCAAAGTCTTCGATCCTAAAATTGAGCAACTGGATGATCAAACGTGTCTTTGAAAAGTCAAAACTCAAAATATGAACAAGAACTTTTAAAAGTTAAACAGAATATGGTGTCATATTTGATTTACTCAAAAGACTCGAGATGAAGCATCTAATGAACTTGATCACTATCTTGCTCACACTAGTGAAGTCATGAATTTTGCCGGTAATATTCGCTCGAAAATCAAGATCCGATTCACACCATCTCTAAGTTACGGAAATGTTAGGAAAGTATGAACAACTCCCGCCATCGTGATTAAGAGATTAGCACCACACACTTAGTAATCGTGAACCAAGAATTCCCACCGCCAAATCACAAGTTGCTAATGTGTTTACCTCATCAAACAGAATAGTTGCATCTTTCCAAACGTCCGCACTTCAAAGCCTAGAGCACTCAATCAAGAATAGGAAGTTGCGACCTAAGAAAAGATCAATAAGGAATGCTAAAGTAGAAGAACACCCTAGGAATCAATAAAACTCATGTTAATTCCACTATAGATGTTGCGTCGGCAAATGTAATAGAAATAGTGATGTAACGAATGCTAAACCGTTAAGTACCTTTGATATTCAATCGATGCACCTTGTGATATTTGTCAAAAGAGTATGAATTCGAATGTCATGACAAATGTGTTGCTAAAGCTATAATCTCTAGATTACGAAATCCTAAGAATTGGAATACCTCTAGGCCCACTAATCATTCTAAGTCCGTGCTTGGTAAACCACCATCTTTAGATTCTAAGGCAACCATTGCTATCACAAGAGCTCCCGCTTCACCTCCTAAGAATGTAGTACCACCTAGTGCTTTCACTAAGACTAATGCAAAGAGTAGTTATAGATGGCGAAATGGATATATAACACACTGGATTTAAATGGATGCCTAAACTTGTCAATGTGTGTATGTCTAACGTATTCGCTTGGAACCCTCTAACATTTCGGGTTCCACATCTACTTCTATTCCATCCGTGTCGCCATGTGTAATGCAGTGATATGATCATTCTCTGATTGTTGATAGCGGATGTTTCCGACACACGACAGCAATCTTAAACTGTTATCAAACTTTATTGCAAAGTTCATTGGCACCGCCGATTCGAACGATCACTTGCAGCCCATCATGGGCTACGGAGATTATGTTAATGGGAACATCGAAATCAGCAGGTTTACTATGTGGAAGGCCTCGATCACAACTGCTTTCGTGGGTCAATTTTGTGATGGAGATTTGGAGGTTGCTTTCGGGAGAAAACTTGTTTCATTCGTGATCTACAAGGAAACGACCTTATGTCCGCTCGCGTAATTCTAGTCTCTACACTATCTCTATGCAAGACATGGTTGCTTCCTCTCCCATCCGCTACTTTCTAAGGCAACATCAACAAAATCCTCGCTATGGCACCGCTGCCTCTCACATCTAAACTTTCAAACCATCACCAACCTTGCTCGACACAAACTAGTTGAAGGACTCCCACGATTCCGATATTCAAAAGATCACCTTTGCTCAAAGATGTGAACAAGGGAAAAGCACTCGTGCTCATTTTCCTTCAAAGGTGGAACACGCCTCAAGATGTGCTTCATCTTCTTCACATGGATTTGTGTGGCCCGATGCGTGTGCAAACGATCAACGGCAAACGCTACATCTTAGTAATTGTTGATGACTACTCACGATGGACTTGGGTCTATTTTCTTCGTAGCAAAGACCAAGCTCCACAAATGATCATCACCTTTCACAAAGATACGTGTTCAGCCCCGCAACACCGTCGTGATTATTCGGACGCATAAAGGAACCGAATTTGTTAACAAAACCCTTCGTGAATTTTATGAGAAAGTGGAATTTAGCATCAAACATCTATTGCACGGACACCGAACAAAACGGAGTTGTTGAAAGACGAAACCGAACGTTAGTGGAAGTCGCAAGAACAATGTTAATCAATGCTAAACTTCCAGACACTTATGGGCGTGTCAGATTCATCGCATGCTATACTCAAAACCGTTCTATGATCACTAAACGCCACAACAAAACACCTTTCGAGCTTGTCCACAACTATAAACCGAACCTCAAACACTTTCATGTATTTGGATCCCTTTGTTATCCGAATAATGATCGTGATGATTTTGGAAAGCTCAAAGCCAAAGTCGATATTGGAGTCTTTATTGATATCGTGACAATTCTAAAGGTTTCCAATCTAGAATCGTCGAACCAAGGAGGTAATGGAAACGATTCATGCTCATTTCGATGAACTCACGGAGATGGCTTCCGAGTATAACACTTAGAACCCGGACACAACCGCTTAAACTTCCTCAACCCCATCATCACCAAGAAATCCCTCACTAACTCGTCAACAAATGGAAAGGTTATTTGCTCCTCCGCTCGTGACGATATTGATGAACGTGCTCTCGTGTATCCACTGCTTCACCGCACAACCCGATAATATTCCTATACCGATACACCGCTACAACAACTCATCGTTGAAGATGCACCTACACCAATTGACTCCAACACAACAGCTTGAACACACCGCTTCCAACAATGATGAACCAAATGATGATATTACGAATGAAGTACCCCACCGCAGATTTTGATCCAAATGCTTCTTCAACCCGCTTTCCAATGAGATCGCCGCACGGATGTCGCGAATCTTCAACAAACCATTTGAATCCTCGAATCGCACAATGTATACCAACATCAACCTCTACACATAGATGGACTAAAGACCATCCTCCGCTAACATTATTGGCAACCCGAATCAACCAACACGTTACGAGACAACGTCTTCACTCGGATGGTGAACATTGCATTTATGCACTTACCGTATGCCAATCGAACCTACAAACATTAAAGACGCAATGACAAAAGACAACCGGATTGAATCCATGCAGAAGAACTCAACCAATTCAAACGCCTTGAAGTATGGAATCGGTTGAAAGACCAACAGGGTCTACGCCATTGGTCTAAAATGGATTTGGAAAACAAATTGATGTCAAGGGAATGTCATCCAAACAAGTCACGGCTAGTTGCTAAGGGTTATCGTCGAAGAAGGATAGACTTTGAAGAATCTTTTGCTCCGGCTGCTCGCCTTGAGGTCGTTCGATATTTCTCGCGTCATGCTCATATGAACATGACGGTTCATCGATGGATGTCAAACGGCGCTTTCTCAATGGGCAACTTAAAGAAACGGTCTATGTCACCAACCGTATGGATTCGTTGATCCTAAGTTCCCGAACCATGTCTACAAACCGAACAAAGCTCTTTATGGTCTCAAACAAGCCCCTGCATGGTACGATAAGCTATCATCCTTCCTCATTGCCAATAATTTCACCAAAGGCTCGGTTGACCCAACTCTTTTTATACAATATCACGGGCACACATCTTAATTGTTCAAATTTACGTGGATGACATCATTTTGGGTCTACACATAAAAGTTTTCAATCGCTTTTGCAAAACTAATGAAGAAAAATTTGAAATGTCCATGATGGGTGAACTTACGCTCTTTCTAGGACTACAAGTTCATCAATCACCCCGTGGTATTTTTCTCGAGTCACCCAAATATGCCCTTGAATTATTAAACAAATTTGGAATGAAAACCGTGATACTTATGCCACACCAATGACTCATACCAAGAAGCTAGATGTCGATTTACATGGGAAATTAGTTGACCCCACCAAATACCAAGTATTATTGGGTCCTCATGTATCTAACAACAGCGACTGATATTGTCTTTGCCGCTTATCTATGCTCCCGCTTATCGATCGCGACCAATCGAAACCCACCTCTCGAGGCTAAAAGAATCCTCCGATACATCAAGGAACCATTAATTTGGGGATCCGTATCCGAAGGATTCGGTTTTGAACTAATCGCTTTTTCACGACCACGCAGGATGCTTAGACTCAAGGAAAAGTACTTCAGAGCTCTACAATTTCTCGGTGATAAACCGGTGTCTTGGCAATCAAAGAAGCGTGATTGTACATCATCGTCATCAATCAAGCGTAATATGTAGCCATGTCCGCGTGTTGTGCTCAAGTCATTTGGATGAGAACACAACTCAAAGACTATGGTTACGTGTTTGATGTATCCTCGATGTATCATGCGACAATCGGAGTGCCATTGCAATCTCGCAACTCGCCCAAAGACTCAAATCAAAGCACATCGATCTACGCTATCATTTCATCAAGGACCACGTGAATGTGGTACCGCTGAATTATACTTTATGGTATCGAATACCAATTGGCGATCCGCTCACCAAAGCCTTGCCTCCCGCTAGGTTTAATGAGTTGGTCCACCGAATTGGTATGAGGTGTTTGACTCAAGAGGAACCGGATGACCTCTTAAAATGCCTTAAAACCCGTCGAACACCAAAACCTCTTTTGTAAATAAATTTTCAAAACAAAATACAAAAATATAAAATCATATAAAACAACAAAAATATTCTCCTAATCTATCTTACTTTCAACATGGCAAGTACATTTCTTCCGTCAACACTTTAATCTTTCAAAATTCAAGATTTTTCCAATCAAGTGTTGAGGGAGAAAATAATCCATTAACTGCTTCAAAACATCTGTACTTGCATGTTACCACATCTCGTTGATTCTCATACAAATGGTGGTATATTTTCGGTTCAAAGACACTCGGACCTAAATTAATAACCTTTCATTATTTTCTCAAGTCGAGGGGAGTGTCGTCATGTTCCTTTCCTAAAATCTTCGTTTGGTAACCAAAATGGAAGTTAAATGGCTTGGTTTGAAAAAGGAAAAGTGGAGGACCAATATCGCCAAAAGTTTAAAGTTAACTTTAATAAAACACCTCTCACCTAATTCTTTCACTCACATTTATTACTAAACCTAAAACTCATCTACGCCTAAGATTCATTCAAGAAATCCGTTGTTCTGATCATCAAATTGTAAGTGTTTTAATGATCTAAACATGGTTTTAAGCTAAGGGTTTTAATATCACGCAAATCCAACGGCTAAAAAGTGAAGTTCTGTGATTATGTGTTCTACGATAAGCGTATGAACACATAATCATTGTGTGTGTGTTTTGGTTATATGGTTTGTGTCAAACGCTTCTTATACATCATGAATACCATCTTAACCATCAAACTCCACCCGTAAACACTAATTGATGATTTTTGAAAGTTAGGGTTTATAAGTCGAATTGGGTATTTTCGAATGTGAAGTGATTTTGTGAAAAAGATTGTTGTATAAGGTTGTTATCAAGTTGAATTGATTATATCTAGGCCCATATTACATCCAGAAACATTAATTAATCTTAAATGGAAATTAGGGTGTTGTATTCATATGGTTTGGGTATTTTTGATTCTTGACCAAAACAACTCTATATGCTTCTTTATCCTCCCAGAATCAGTTGCATGCATTTTCCGTGGCTAGATCTCATACGCGTAGATCTAGGGTTTAGTCTACGCGTGCATGCGCCTCTACGCCAGAATCGTAAACTATGCAAATGTGTCTTGATATGTCATAAAACAGAATGCTATGTGCTTAACTTTGTTGAAATGATGCTTTATTTCGTGCTTGCAACACGTAATATTCGTAATCAAGGTTGTTATTAATCTACGCTTAAGGATCACCCACGCGCGTAGCTTGTTATGCGTAAGATTAGTCTTACGCGTAGCTTCTATGCATAAGGTTCTACAATGGACTACGCGTATCCCGTGAAGGATATGCGAACAATGACCTCTACGCATAAGGTCAACTCTTACGAGTAGCCTTACGCGTAAGGTTAATATATGCCTCACGCATAAGCTCTACGCATAATGTCTCTTTTCCCACGCAGTAACATTTCTTACGCGTAAGTTAGGATTCTACGCGTAAGTTTACACCTAAGCATATATCATTCCCGCTCACGCGTGTCTTTGCCAAAACTACGCTTAACCTCGGATTGACCTTCATGATGAATTGTTACTTGTACAAACTTGTAAATAAACTAATCATATCATCACTAATCCAAAAATGTCACTAATAAACTTAAATCGCTTGATATGTTGTGAACAATAAGTGATAAAATAAACTTTAAAACTTAAAGTTAACTAACTCATGAAACATTTCACGATATCATTGAACTATTGAACATACAAGTGACTTAGGACTCAGAACAATCATTATCACTATACATTCAATAACTAGACAATAAGACCTTCCGTTGACTAACATTATGTCTCTCGATATGTTGGTTCTTTGGCTAATGTTATTTCGCATCACGACATGGTCGAACAAATGAATGTGGATGCAATCAAGTTCTCTCCATTGTCGATATCTATCCTCATGGCTATCCAATGAAGATAGGAAAGAATAACCTCCGTGTTGACTTTGACACCCTCACTTGCTCGGAATCTTCGTGTCTTATTGCTATTGATATTCGAGGACTCATCCGTATCGTAACATGCTTACTCACTCGCAAGAATGTCCCCGAGATCTACATCCAACAGCTCGAACACTATGGAAAGGGTCAAAGGACAAACCGCCGCGACGGTGACTCAATCACAAACAAGTCATCATTATACTGCAGACTTAAGGGATGTTCTCCTAATTCTCAAGTCGATCCAACTAAACTATATGCCTCACCCATCAAGAGCTCACTCTCCAATTCTTAATCGATATCGGTTATGACGAGGCTACGTGAGTAATCAACAAGCACTCTCACGTAGAGCTTAAGAGTATTCCTCAACCATGGAGAACTCTCTACATGATCATCACCAAGTCTGCTTCGTCGCGACAATGCTATGAGCACCCTAAGCTCATGGAATTGCAAATATTCGGGCATTGGTCAACAAGAAACACATCGCTATCGAAGCTCGATTTGGGATGACATGATGTCATTTCTCAACAAACTTGGCTCAAAGATTCCCTACATCGATATACCAAATTGTTGATCCAGAGCACTTGGACTTCATCCCGACATTCCCAAGAGGCTCAATGACCCCGACAATCACGACATGTTGACGGAACCTATTCTCTCTGCTGTAATCAAGGAAACGTCCACAAAGAAACAAGGTGTCGTGCTACCGATTTCTTCTAATCAAGATGTCGAAGCTCGAATCGCACCAAAGGTATCTCGAAGCAATGACAAGGCAAAGTTGGTCATCTCGATGAAAAATCTTCGTACACCTGTAAGGAGAACCGTAAGAGGAAGTGTCGAAGTGTAACAAGTACAGATAGTCAAAGGAATATTCCAAAGAAGAAACCTATTCCAAAGAGGAAACCTACCCCTAAGAAGAAAGTTCCTTCTCTGAAGCCACTCCGATCATTTCACTTGAACCGCAAAGACAACCAGGACGAGGACTCGATGCTACCGACATGTATGAAGAGATCACATACTCAAACCGCAAAGGATGTTAATCCTCGGAGCAAATCCTCCAAGTCCTCCAAACTGCCCAAGAAAAGGGAAGACTCATGCACTTGTACCTTATGATGAGAGCTCAAGAAGAAGAAGAGCAATTGGATAAATCATACGGAAAAAGTTTCACAACGTCCGACACCTTCAAAAGGTCAAGAATTTGCTAAAGATCAAATGGGTGGCCCCGAGGTTCAAGTGGTGTCGCCACTCTAAACCATCTCCGATGCGTTAATCAACCCGATAAGGGAGCTGGTGCCACCACTCTTGTGCAACAACAAAAGCTCGCTGAAGACACTATTGTGTATGATTTTGAGAAACAGAAATCGAGAAAGAAAAGTCTAAGGATGACGAGGATGATTATACAAAGTTTCTTCTCGACAATCCAACTCACTCAAAGGAGAAAACCTCGGATACTCCTAAGGACATGAAGTCTCCTCATGTCTCCTCATCATCGGACTCTTCATCTCATTCATCACCACCACCATCAACAAAGACAACCGGATCATCATCCAAACCGTGAAGAAACCACCTAAATCTTGGATTTCTCAAACACATGCAAGAATTGTGAAAGTCACAAACAAGTTAGAAAGAAGGACATGCTTCAAAGAAAACTTAATTGGTATGTGAACAAATGCAAGACTTACATGATGAGAATGACGAGATGCGGAAAGATAGGAAAGCTATTCAGAATTCATGAGAAGTCATCGTCGGGAGGAACTAAATGAAATGATTGAAGGTTACACTCAAAAGTACCTTCGTGATATCGCTCCAAAAGTCCAAAAGGAACTGGAGAAGTCGCAAGAGAACAAACCCACAAGTTTCTTCTCGACATCGTCCCCGTGTGACTAGAGAAGTATTCTCCGCACAACTCACCCCTAACATCGCCGCATTGGTTAAACATACAATGGCCAAAGAAGTCGATCTCTCTCAATCTGAAAGTTAATCGCTAAACTAGTAATGCAAATGTCAAAGCGATCTCGAACGCTTACTCGGATGAAGCTAAATTTTTCAAGGTCTACTTGCTTTTCAACTCGCTCATCATGCAAGGAGTCACCGATCAACCCAAACGACCAAGAGATGACGATGATAAGGATAAGGACTCGCACCTAAACGCCGTAAACAACCGTCAATCCACATCTATGCCACCTCCTCCACCACGGACTTCTTCTCAACATAAGTCTCCTCCACCTCGGTCTTCATCGATAAACCTCGGGACGATTCCGAGTTACCACCCCGACTCATAAACCGGTGATCACTTTGAGTATACGGGTGGTGACGATGAAGAGGTCCTCGAGCCCCGACAACAACCCACCTCACCCAAACAAGTGCGAAACCACCATCATCAAAGCCTTCCAAAAGAAGAAATGCACGACTCAAATTTTGAGTCGTATCATGGCTAGATGACGATAAAACCAAGAGTTTGAATGGTTCTCCACACTTGTCAATCAAACTCCCTACCCCGATGAAGGTCAAGAATTGGTAGATGGTTAAACAATGGAGCATGCAAAATGTTGCAAGAATAGCCCATGTGAAGAAAATGACGAATCGAATTGAAGCGAATCAAGAATGAAGCTTTTCAACTATGGAAAGACACTCGAAAGCGCCTCGAGGTCGAATATCATCTTGAGAACATCGCCGAGCTATGTCCAACAACATGGATTGGCTCAATCCGAAGCAAACATTGACTTCACACAAAGGGACAACCTCCATACTACACCGATGGACCAAACCTCTACCGACCATTGGCCAAGCAGATTTAACCAAGAATTCCTTCCGATATTTCTTCAACAAAGACCGAATTTCTTCTCCATGGTGGCGATGGTTCGAGAAAATACACTACATCATTGACTCTTCCATTCCCAGGCCATTTACTCTAATCGATAGCTATCGAGGAACGTAAACTCACTTGTTTTCCGACAACGCAAGCATACGACCAAGATGCATTGTATGGGATTCATCATTGGCCCGAACGCCGCAGAATCTACTACGTGTCGCCTCGTTCAAGTCTCAACATGAAGTGTATAGCTCAAGGACATCGTGGCCATCAAACACATTGATCTCAAGTCTGGGGACTACACATTCTTAAAGAATATCATAGTCAAACGACAAGATGAACAGGACTATGGATTCTCTCAAGTCGACTTTGAGAACTTGTCCTCAACGATATCGAAGACATGTATCTTGCCAAAGTACGTGGTCGTATGAGACAATTCTCGATCAAGTTCAACGTGAATTTATCAAGTCGGCTCATCTTCATTAGACGATCGTGATCAAAGAACGTGTCAAGATATCCGTATGGTCGTTGAATCATATCGAAACGTAAACTTCACTCCACCACGCCTTGATCTTCCCGACATCAACCAAATTAAACAACTCACGCCATCAAGAAACCTTTCGGCGTTGTTTACCGCAGTGAACTTCAAGAAACCGCTTAATGGCGTGTAGTGAGCTCCACAAATTCGGAGATCACACCTTGAAGATGGTTAGGGATGGATTGGCGATGATTGAAGGATATACGCATGAAAGTTGGGAATCCTAAGCCACTGGAACTCTCGTGAAAGGAGGGATGTGAGACGATCATCACCTTGATTGATGAACGGTTGTTCGAAGGGATCGCCCACCGATTGGAAAGCTATGTTGGTGGTCGACTCAGAGGAACATCATCGGCTTTCAACGCCCGTGCGCACTCGGGAATATCATCGCACTTCCCGGTACCCTTAAATGGTTTCCTTCTTATAATTTTGGATGTGTGATTACATATGTGAATGGCTTGTGCACACATAACAATGGTACAACCCAGATCAATTAAGAAAGGACCCCGTGGTACGCCTGCCACAATCCTTATAAAAGGAGCGAAAGCTTCTTATTTTTGAGTAAAACCTATCAAACCTTTCACTTTTCAAGGTTTTGCTCAAAAGACAAGTACTTCCCATAAGATTTTTCAAAACCTCAACCGCTTATATCACTAGTTGAGGGGAGTATTTGATGAAAACTTTTTCACAAATTGTTCACAGTGGTCACTCTTCCCGCAACACTCAAAATGGTCATATTTATTCTCAAACCGCTCAAAATAACATTTTATATGCCATTTTGAGGGGAGAAAATTGTGTGATAAAAATATGTTGTGCAAAATGCAAATGAATCTGGTACTTTGACTTAACCAACGAATTGACGATACTAAACTGCTTTGTAACTCGAAAAGACTTGTCCCGGACGGGTAATAATTTCAAGCTAGTTCGCTAGTGATGTAAACGTGTCTCGCAAAGGACTTGTTTGAGTAGAAAGTACCATTCGAGAAACTTTTGATAGACATGAACTCGACGGGTTTGACAACCTTCCAAGGTTTGTCTACACCTTCAAGGTAGTTATTAGAGCTAGTTGTCACCTAAAAGTCGACAATATATCTCTTTAACTATTCAACGTAACCGTGTCTCGCGGAGATTGTCTATCTTTAGTGGATCAATTCATAAAGTGCTGCTCTTTCCTCACCGTGCATTTAACCATTAAAACTATTAAGCACATGTGGGGGAGTATTTATGCAAAACTTATCTCTCATCGTGGTTCAAACATGTTTTCATTTACAAACCCTTTGAGAGATATTTTAACTTACAAAGGGTTATAATGGCAAACATAGGTTAGTCATGGAGTTATAAGGTGACTAAGGTTAGGAATAACTGTCTATGATCCGCCAGAGTCGGAGGGATCTACCCAAGGACACTACCATTAGTTAGTGTTAGAAGTCCTTAGGAATGATTATAAAAAGGAGAAAATGAGAATCGGAGAAAGAAGGAGTTGAAGAATCAAAAGAAATGTAAAGTAAAGGGTGAAAAGAAATAGCCTCCGCATTATTCAACTTAGGGCGATAATCGGGTTCAATTCATATACTACTTGTTTGTCACTTAGTGACACCGGTATTGAAGATTAAAAGTCGTCATGGACCCAAAGGACGCATGCACTAAACCTTCTAGCCACTCAAGTTCCTCTCAATGTAAACTTGTTTCATTCTCACAGGAACCCTACATAATCTATTGGCTTTCTCTTAGAGATCACCGGTATTGAAGAAGGAGACCCTCCCTAGTCTCCGCCAGAAAACCAAAATGCACTTATTGAGTCTAGAGCCACGAGATTCATCAAAAGATCTCTTAGGAACATTTGACATTTAATCACTTGTTGATCGTGAAATAAGATCTTCATGATTCAATGGTTCATATCGAGTCCTTCATGATCTTAGCAATCTGTCGAGAACATTTATGAGAGGTTCACATCCGTGATCCTCGCGATTGAATGGAAACTCGCCGTGGTCAACATCAAACACCTCGACAAAGAAGTCACTTCGGTAACTCCCGTGGATTACGCGGAGTGTGTCTCAAACGGTCTACGTCGTGAGGTGATGCTTCGTGTACCTCAATGACTCATCCGAATCAGATGTATTTCGCACATCGCGTTATCTCACTTGTGGGACTCCAGTTCAGAACGGCCTTTGTAAGAATTAGAGTTGTGTTTTCACACTATGTCGTTAACACTCTCAAGTTCAAACTTGTAAGTGCCGGAAACCGCTTATTACTAACCGCTTGCAATGTTTTCTCTTATGGAAGCTCCGGAGCGGGATGATCGTGTCGACTCTTCTCATGCTCATGCCAACATCATCACTAATGGAAGTTCTATTCAATGCAACACAACAATGAATGATTCTTCATCAATCAAAGAATCTACAAAGTCAAAGACTTACGAACTTCATCAAGATTGATTTCCAACGCCAAAGAGCGTGTGAGCATGTTGAAGAATGACGTGGAGACACCGAGCAACAAGGCACTGAGGCGCATCGATGCGCACAACAACATACTATCACTTTCACCACAAAGAACAATGATCAAAGAACAAAGTTAAAGATGACGTCAAGCATAATCGCTCAAAGATAATTATCTCTACACCGGGAGATTGTTCGAATCAAGACAATTCCTCTCACAAGAAAGAAGAATGTCGAAGACGTCACAACTACTATTACATCAACGCCTTCACCGCTTACATTCATATATACTGAGGGGAGATTGTTGGAATCACTCCAAACAATATTTCAAGTATTTATATTTCATATGTAATAGGTAGCTTTATTATGGCCTTTATGTTTGTTTAAGGTCAAGCTTATGTAGAAGGCCCATAAGCTCGATCCAAGCCCAATAAGGAATAGGGAAGGAGAGGAGTGTCGCCTAGCTCGCCTATATAAACTCTTGTAAACCCTCATTTGAGGGTTGGTTGTTCAAGTTATTCTTTCACTCATACATTACGCCTAACCGCTTCATACTATCGTGTGTGTGTGTGTTGTACTTGTTCAATCGCCTTATCTCTTCTCTTATAAGCTTGTGTTGTAAAACTAGTGACCTAACAAAATGTTTATGGAAAAGGATCAAATTGCAAAGTTGGGAAGGTTCCTAATCCTTTGGGACTCCTTAACCGACGAAATTTGGGGACACAAAACAAGGAAAGAAAACCAACTTGTTCACCAAGTTTGCTTGGGTATATAAACAAGGCTTGGGTTTTATTTTTCCATCTCTTGTGCTCATTAGCTAAACCCTAAAAATTGTTTTGTGTGTGTTTTGTTCTCCAAACCGATCGTCCACCATCATAGGTGTCGATCCAAAACTTTTCCACAAACCAAGTTATTTGTTTGATAAAAACTAGCATTACTTTAATTCGGTTTAGTACGTGTGTACAAGAACATAGTAATAACATACTTTTGTTATTATCTTGGATTGAATTACAAAACAGTGAGGGTAATTCATATAATCCTATAAACCCTAAGTAGGGTTCATCCTAATTCTTATTTGTGGATTTGATTCTTGTTCGCTAGAATCAAAAAGTACGATATTCTTATGTTAATTAATTATTCGTTAATAAATCCTATACGCTTCCGCATGTATACTTTGATGTTTTGTGATTATTTATTTGATTGTCATGTTATATAATTCCAACAGGGTGACCCATACATAGATTGGTTGCTTCGACGGGAGTAGCTTTGTTGTTGTTGTTGGTGGTGGATGTTTTGATACGGTGGAACAAATGGACGATTCATACTAAATGGATTGTTAGGTTGTTGTTGTGGAGCTTGTTGGGATTGATATTCGAAAGCAGGGGGTTGGAAATTGATTCTTGGTGAGACACCGGTTAACCGGAAAGTCGGATCCGGTGTTAAAATATGCGGGGCGTTTTGTGCCAAACGGGATTTTCGGCCTTTGGTTAGTGGTGTTTTCTTAGACATTTTTGCTTGAGAGGATTGTGAGATTTTTGATAGAGAGGATTGTAAGATTTGTGAGTTTAGTGTGTAAATAAGTTGTGTATTTATAGGATAGCTTTAGTAGTGTTTTTTTTTTTTTTTTTTAAACCAAACGGTACAAAATTATTATTTTCAAACGGTTATATATATATATTTTTGGATTCAACGGCTAGCAAGAAAAAGGGACTTAAATTGCTTTGTTCTTATCGATCGTGTGGACGAATGAGATGGGCATTTTTCCTGGCGATCGATTGGCTCCACATCAAGGAGATCGATAAGACATCGATCGCCATATGGCTCGATCGACACTCGATTCACTCCTGCTGCGTTCAGCCTTACTATCTTATACTAGTACGAAGTATAATCTAAACCATGTTGAAGTATAATCTAAACCATGTTAATGTGTATATATGTCACCCGTATAGACATTCTTTTGTTTTCGGTCATTTTATCAGCTTCTTCATGAGTATTTGCATTCAGGAGGGAACCCTTGAGGAAATCGCTTAGTATCCGTGCAATAGTTGTAAATCATGTACTTTTGTTGCACCAATTTCATTTTTTCTATACTAGAGCTATCCAATGCTTCTGTCATCCATGATTCACCAGAACATGAAGAAGATTGATTGCACACTTGTGCTGCGAAATCCCTATAGGATGCGGTGAAGGGAGCTTGGGTCCAGTCGGTCTTAACAAGACCACCTCTTGTAGCCCAATCCTCGGCGTCCCAAAGACTAGAGTAGATCCACATAGGTTGTTTATTTGGAAAAGGGACGTTGTATGATTCCAAATTCTTGAATTGCCTTATGGGAGTTCCATCAACAAAATAGCTGCAATGGTCGTAAGAAATAACTTCAATGACATTTCTTTAGTGAAACAAGAGAGTCAAACCAAAGATAGAGGGACGTACGTACATGATAGTTTCGGGATTCCATAAAATAGAGTAAGTATGAAAATCCATAGTGGGATCAAACCAAAGATAAAATTGTTGCTCTTTATTACCTACACCTTGAACGTACACATTAGTGTGAAGTATATAAGGATCTCCACTAAGATTACCAAGAAATTCAAAGTCGATCTCATCATGACTCGACCCTTGAGAAGACATCTGCAAACAGTTAATTTTCATTAGCAATTTCTTAAAACCCTACGTTAACTTAAGAAGTTATAAATAAGAACCGTAACGTACATAAAATGAGGTAACAGTGCCTGCTGAATTTCCAGGGATGAGCTTTAACTGCATATCAATATTTGCAAACAAATATTGGTTTTTCGACTGAAACCCTGATCCAGAAGTCTTGTCTAGTGATAACGTGAGCGATTTGCCGTTGTCTAGTATTTTCCTCGTCCATCGCCCCATGTGATGTCAAAATACTGATTGAAGTTTCCATTGGTTGTTTGTGCCTTTGCATCAACCATAAGAAAAGTAGCCATCATTAAGATAACTAGAAACTTTTGAGCCATGTTTTGTTTTTGTGGTCGTGATTATGAAGTTATATGACATATAGGGTTTATATAGGAATGGATGCATGGTAATTATAGTAATGGACATTTGAATGAAAGACCACTTGGGGGATGTGACTTAATTGGAAAATGAAGTGGTTGAAAAAACATGGGGTCTTGGTTGATGGAGATTTCATTGTCTTGTAAATATCTAGTCTTGTTGTTTGGGAGGAAATAAGAGAGATCAGAAATTGCATAATCTGTTTGATACGATAACTTTTAAATTACATATTTACAAGCAATATTTTAAACCTGAATACTAGTTTTGTCACTGACAAATTATCTTTATAATAATAATAATAATAATAATAATAAATTTTGACAAACAACTAGCTATATTCACAACATATATACATTACAAATATATTTCAAATGTCTTGAGCAAGATATTAGCTCGCAACTATTTGGTCGAGGAGTATTCTCATATAATATAGGGTACCGCTAGCTAGGTAATAAGGGTTTCGGGTTTTGGGGAAATAAAATTTTACACGTACCCAACCTTAATGGTAAAAAAATAATCGAAAAAAGAAAAGAAAAGAAACATTCATGAAAAAAAAAAAAAAAAAAAAAAAAAAAAAAAAACAACTTTATATGAGTTATTAGGGTTAACCCGAAACCGACCTAAACAAAAGTTCAGGTTAACCTACATAATATAATCCAACACGAGTAAGCTTATTCGGGTTAACACCTGACCTCGGGGCAACGCACCCTTTGGTAACTAACTAAGGAGGTTGTTATATTTACATAATCTATTGTAGACAAATTACTACAATATAAAATATGGCTAATGATTTGTACACTCCAAATTTTATTTATGACACTCAAATCAATGCGTTAAGCGTTAGACATTTATTTTACGCCTTTACCGGTTTATATCTGGTGTCTAAATAACAAACGAGTGTCTGAATCAATACCCATAAAATATATGTATTTTACATATTTTAGGAGAATGCCTTAACATAATTGGTGATCATTTAAGGGAAGGAATAATTTCATCTAAAATGCGTGAAGTGTTTGACTTGGCTTCGTTCAGTGAAAATATGAGGCCCCTCTGACAGCTGGCCAACAGGATGATACCAAGTGGCCAAGACGATTAGACGAATGACGTAAAGATTTGCAATAAAATGGATTAGGAAAAAAAGATTGGTTCAAGGGTTCCTTTCATGAAACTTATCTACTTTGTGAAATTTCAAATACACTCGTAAATTTAACAATCATACAAAATGTAATTGGAAAAAAGTAAGCTCGGAACTCTAATATTACTTCGAATAACTCATAAGAAAAATAAGTTTCAGTTTTAACTAGTTGAACTCCAGTTTCTGCTAGTTGACAAAACATACCTATAGTCGAAAAATCTCACTAAACAACGAACAAGTATCACTTCTGCTATACTTTGGTTGCCATGTTGTATAAAACTCGATACATGATCAAATAAATGGTTTAGTTACTGGTCAATTACATATAATGAAGTAGTTGGCTTACATTTATTTGCTAATTATAACAAGATATATAACTTCACAATGTCTTTGATGCATTATTATCAGCTTAAAGTTAGTAGAAAACAGTGTCCACAATAAAACGCGCGTGTTGTGGGAAAATAGAAATGAACTTTCATGCATGAATTAGAAGACGAAAGTTTAACTACTCAAGGCCAAGGAGTTGAACCAACTCTACCAATTCGTAACTGAATTGAAAGGAAAAAAGGTAAAAGTATAAAATAAAAACGCATTTTATAAAATTATTGACTGAACATATCTTTTTTATTAACATATACATCACGCATTTTCAATTTTGTTCGACTTTCACCATATCAGTAATAAAATAATATTATTTAATATGATATTATATTAATATAAATCGGTATATGGGTGAAGTTTCGAACAAAATTGAAAGACGCAACAGATACATAATAAAAAGAAGTGTTTTGTCAGACATTTTAGAAAGACGTTGTTATTTTATGGCTTTTACCCAAAAAGAAATAAATAAATAAAGGAAAATTTTCAAAATTAACATCTAAGATGACACTTATTTTCAACTTGACTCAATTTATGCCATATTGCTAAAACTATGATTATTTTCTCAATATTCCGAAATTATTTTCTAAATATTCCGAAATTACTATTCTGACACCGTACTTTTCTACCAATTTTCGTGATTTCTATTTCCAATTGAAACATGCGACTAAAGATACGAAACATGATCTTGCCACCCGCGACACATTACGAAATCATTTTCATTCCAATTTTCATCTTTTCGAGGTAAAATCTCATCCCTAATCATTTTTGTTGAACTTCAATATCCTTTGTTCTCCCTTTCATTTTTTACAATCGCTATTCAACTTTAACATTCCACAACTGAACATTTCACGATGGAAATAATAATATTGTGATGACGGGTAAGTGTTTATTCATTTATATTATTGTTTCATTTTTGTTTTCTTCATAAGTTTCCAGTTTACATTAGATTGCGAAGTTGTTACGATATATTACGATTGTTATTCAATACATAAATTGCTTGTCTACAATGCATATATCTTGTTATTGTAATTCTTTATTGGATATATAGCTTTTCTAATTATTATATTAATTTTTTTAATCATAAACAACGTTTGAATTTTTATTGCTTACAACGAAGATTGGGAATGGGATGGTAAAGAATTCGTAGGGATCGATGATCGTTATTCCCAAGGATGTGACACTTATGCGATAAACTGATAACCTTCACAAAAAACCACAAGTCTTCAAAGAGTCTGATTCTTTTAAATTGGATGTCAAGTATAAAGTAGCAGCGCCCTGATTTCCAACTGTTGATCGATGGTGATGAAAATAAAAACCTTCATTTTGAAATATTCTCGTGAAGGTATTCCTTTGTGTGTTACACGGTCGCTCAAAGATATTCCCAAAGAAGGTGTAGAGGAACAACTTGTCGGTCTTGACCTTAACGATGACTCTTCACGTGATTTATCTAACTTTGGTTCACCAAAGTTGCAATATTTCCGAGTTCGCAAGCTAATGAAGCGAAGTTTATATCGAAACGTGGCCACGATATGTTGTTTTGTCATCATTGAACTTTGCGGTGTTTTACCAAATAACACAGGTTCTCAAAATCAAGAACACGTGCCAGTCTTTGAGAGACAGAGTGTGCCGGTTGAGATTCATGTTGATGAGCAACATGTGACAAACCTCGAGGTTCATGTTGATGTCCCTGATACATTGTCACAAGAGGTGACAACTGATCTCCTTTTCGAAAAGAATACCTCAATCATCAATGTTCCAGACGATATCCCAAATATCGTACCATGTGAGTCTTTTAAAAAAACTCTGATGTTGAGATGGATAAGATCTCACCTAACCAATCAACTTGTATTTGGCATTGAGTTGTGGATCGCTAGTTTGCCTTTTCTTTGCTTTGTTCTCTAACAACAATTCTTCCCCCCGGCTAATTCATTTTCATACTCAATAACACTTTTACATCCTCCACTTAACTTTTGTTTCTTCTTCACACACAACTTCTTCTCTTCATAAACACTTTTATATTTACTCGTGTCTAGTTGACATGACTTAATAAACTGGTTCAATGCACTCTTACCCCATGAGAATGACTCAAAGAATCCCATGTCATTCACCATTTTAACGTTTCATTGCTAACATGAACACTATTTGGTTTACCAAGCTAAACATTTCAACAAAAATGCACCACCGGGTTTGTACAAAGTATGTTTATCCTAACATCAACGATCAGACTGCTAAAACAATTATTCTAGCTTAATTAGATATTTGCTGTTAAAAAATTCAACAACGAGAGAATCGTTTTGACAATGGGCTTTAATTTTATCATCATATGGTGTTTTTTTTTTATTAATTTAGCCCGATAATTAGGCAAAACTCGTCACGCCCAAATCTACATACCTTGCAACTAAGGAAAAAATGTACTTCAAAATATGGTATTGGTTGCTTACATACCTTACGAAGAAGCAACTCATGTATCAGAACATCTAAAAACTTGAATTCTTTCATCAAGAAAAATTGCTTGAATACAAAATTTTGTGCCTGTTCGAGCAAACCTCGATTTGAAAATACTTCAATTAGAAATTTCAAAAAGCCACTACAACGGATGTAACACTAGCGTGAAATACGTCAACCTCACTAATTACTAGAGGAACAAAAATAAAGTCATCACAAAATCAAAGGAATTAAATGATTTGTTATTTGAAATCTTAATAAAATCACAGTCAACTATATTATCAACCTTAGGAATGATGAGATAATGGGGTTTGAATTGAACAATAATCACTTGTACGGGTTGGTTCAATGATAAACGATTGAAATGGATCGGAGAAAAGAAAAGGAGAAAACAAAATTCATATTAAATTAGGGCTAAAATTTGAAAAAAAAAAAAAAAAAAAAAACGATCAACGCCTTGTTTTACCAATTATTGTTCGTGATAGCTTCGCAATAGTTTGTTTAGGTCAATGCTAATGGGTCGTTGACCCCAACCAACCTAGTATTTCAACCCCCCCCCCACACACACACACCCACCCACCCACCCAACCCAACACAACCTTTGCCAACCGAGTGTGACATAACATTTTCAAAGTTACGGTTGGTCATCAACCGAAACTTCAATTGTTTTTTTTTTTTTTTTTTTTTTTTTTTTTTTATCATGATTGCATTGCCTTTATTAGCAAATTATGCTCGGGTGTAGTCTTGGAGAAAGGAATTTGAGATGGCACCGATATTGACAAGGAGTAACCACAATAATTACGGTTAGGTCAAGTTTCCAAGAATGGATTCAATCCTTTACTTTTCACCGCCACGCCTTTCTATCCAATGACCTTCAAAGCGATTTGGTGCCCCAAGAAGGCGACCAAGATCTTCTTTTTTTTTTTTTTTATTTAAAAAATATTTTAACACAAAATAAAATTTCATTAATAATTAAACGTTACATAATAATTCAAATAAAATAAAAACATTACGACAATACAACGACTAAACTAGTTTTGATTATGACGATGCCAAATGTCTTCCACCAACGGCTTTGAGGCTAAGATGAGTTGTTTTGTTGCATATCTCCTCGTAATTTTCAACGATTCACATGCGTTCTTATGGGATCATAAGAACGGTCTTTCTCTATTGAAAGAATACGGAGATATCGCCCACTCTTCGTCTGAATTATCATATTATGTAATATGATGCATGTGTACATTATAAGTGATAGACGCTCTTTGTCAAACCCTTTAGCCGGATGTTTAATCATTAGCCACTTCTTCTTTAGTACACCAAAAGCACGCTCCACATCTTTTCTTCTTGCCGTGCATCGCCTTATACAATATTTGTTTGTGATCATTCGTCCCTAGATTTTAATGGAATTCATAATAACCGAGTATTCGGATATATCCCATCGCAAGATAATATCCGCGTTTATAAGGCACGCCGTTAACAACGAATTCACATCCGGTGCTCTCCCGCTTTGAGATCATTGAAAAGAGGCGATGCACGTAAAACATTTACGCCGTTATTCATCCGGCGACACCAAATAACGCATGCCAAATCCATAAATCTTGGGACGCGATCGCCTCAATAAAATGAAAGGATTTTGCCCGTGATCACCCCTAAAAATTGAGCTTTTAAAGCATGTGGGCAATTCTCCCACGGCCAACTGGTAATCGATGCTTCCTATCATCCCGTGAAACCCATGACTTTCGTAGTGATGAGCATAGAGTTTGTCAATGTCGGTAATCTTGACTTCATAAATACTACGCACCATATAACTCCATTATGGCCTCACAAAATTTTTCGAGACTCACGAATTGTTGACGCACCCATTTGCACGTATTCGTCTAGAGCATCGGCATTGACTTCAGATGCCAATTGACGGATTGACGAAGTACACTTCATCAATGGAGAAATACCAAATGCGCTGCACAACTAGGAGTTTGTTGAAAATAAGGTGAATGATCGGTTATATCTCGGACAATTCGTGTGAATAGTCGTTGGCTCATTCGAGCGATCATAGAATGCTATATCGTCAGATCCGGGGTCTCATGAAGTAAGCATCCACTAAACGGTTATGAGCACCCAAACGATCCCTCACTAACATCAAGTTTCGTGAGAGTTTAGTTTGTGACGCTTGAAAAGCCTCCCAACACTCTTCCGCAAACATCATAAACTCGGTACTAACTTCATTTTCATCATCCGATGACGAATCGGCAATGAATAGCTCGTAAGAATTAAAACTCATAGTGTGGAAAGAATATAGAGAATGTGAAATGAGATTTGTGAATTTAGTGTGTAAATACGTTGTGATTTATATAGTAGTTTAGCGGTTTTTTTTTTTTTTTTTTTTTTTGTTTTCTTTAGTTCCAAAATTTAATTTATAACGGTAGGATTCTTTTTTTTTTGTTTGTTTTGATATGCAACGGATACATTTTATTTGTTTGAAAGTGTGAATGTTAGTCGATCGTGAGGGGGATTCATTTGATTGTGTTTTTGGCCGATCGAGTGGCTCCACAACAAGGCGATCGACTTAGAATCGATCGACTTAGTTGATCGTTTCTCTCTTTCGGAACCAGCCTTACTATTAGCAAATTTCTCTAAATAAATTGCTTGTCTTAAAATGCGTTGTTCCTCTCAGACCACGAGATGGGCCAAGTTGGTTCCAAGAAAGAAAAGCTTTATATTTTAATGCTTCAACAAAATCGATTGTCGATTCTGAATCATATTGCTAATTGCTGTGGATCTCATTGCTATACTCGTAAGTCGTATTTGTGATGATGAAGCAGTAACAGTGGAACATTGCTTCATCAAATGTTAAAAGGTATGTGAAAGCTTCTAAATGGTAGGACACCAGTCTTCTCAAAATGGTTTTATTGGACATCAGTTATCTTTATGTCATGACACAAGTACTTAGCGACCAATTATTAGTTTGGCGACGAGTTGTGTTGACTATGTTGTATGTTATTTGGGTCTTGTTGGAAAAATGATTTTGCAAAGTAAGTTTTTGTAAATTTTGGATAAAATTTAATATATGTGTATGTTATATATATTTATATTTTTTGGTAGCTTTGCGTTGTTTTTACGAGAGATTCGCAACAAGCTAAAATATGTCAAAATAGAGTTGGTATGAATGAGATATCGTGTCTCAAAGTGAGGCACGTGAAACATAAAATTTGTTAAAAATGATGCATCCCATATCACCTAGAAATGGAAGTGGGAAGTTGTTTATAAGGAAGTCTTGGTATTAGATATTAAAATCTTTTAGCTTGTTTTACTCCAACACCTATGTGTGCGCGAGCAGGGGGTGTGTAGATTTCGGATTTTCTAAGCCAAAATGGGTTCGAAGCTTCTGAACTCATGCGAGCCCGCGTGACCTGCGGACAAAAATGCAGCTCCGAAAGTTCGCCTATGCGCTAATCTTTTTGCTAGCTGATTTCGTTTCCTTATTAACAGTTTCCAGATTTTGTGTCCATTTAATTTTAGAATTGAATTCAGTTTATATTGCACATAATATCTTGTTTGGTGAACAAGATAGATTTTAAGTATAAATAGAACCAATTTCTCATTCGGTTTTGATATCCAGAAAAAATGCAACTCATACCAAACGAGTTCCAGCAGTCTATCGATCAGAAACACGCATCGCTTCCGTGATCTTTTAGGAAATTTTGTCAGTTTCGGCTTTGTATCCTGGAAAACAGATGACGAATCTGTTTTAAGGGAATTGTGTTAAATACGAGCTTTGTCCCTCGACCTTTAGTGCTTTAATTTAGTTACCGTTTATAGTGTCTGTCTTCTACTTCTACCCCATTCTGTCTACTATATAATTTTCTGGCATTTATTTTCTGTTAATTAAATTATTCTAATCTGATTTTATTTTAATAAAAGTGTTCACCGTTTCCTACATTCTTAAAACAGATTCTGTTACACAGAATTTAAAACACTTTTCATAAAATCGGATTATTACTAATTAACAGATTTTATATGCAAACTGTTTTTCTGTCAAAACCAGGATTGTGTTTCATTGGAAAATCAGTTTTTAAACAGGATTTTAATTTAAAAATTTGGTGTACAGATCTAAAACGATTTTATAAGTAGTTAATTTTATCACTTTATATTTAAACCAAGATTGAGTTTCTATTAAACTGGTCTATTTAATTTGGTCATTTATTTGGTTTAATGAAATTTAGATTCATTGAAACCAAAATTGAGTTTCTTTGAAGCAGATTCGGTAAAAGTTAAAAGAAATCACGATTGAATTTCTTAGATACCGATTTTATAACAGTTGATTTAACTGTTTGCGTTTGTTGATCTTTCAGGATGACAATTGACGTTACTCCTTCGAATGTAATTGGTGCGCCATTTACTAACACGTTTGCTAATCATGCTAAGAAACTAGAGAAATTCAATGGATAGAATTTTAAGAGGTAGCAACAGAAGATGTTCTTCTATCTCACTACTTTGAACCTTGCGCGGTTCTTAAAAGAGAATCCACCTTATGTGGAACCTCCTAGAAAGGTCAATCCTCTAATCAATGTGTTTTTCAAGCCATGGAATCATGGAAACATTAAAACTTCTTGTGTCACAACTATGTTTTGAATGGTTTTGTGGACTCTTTGTACAACGTGTCTTGCAAGACCAATACTACCAAAATTATAGAAGTCATTGGAGCACAAGTACAAAGCGAGGATGCTTGTACAAAGAAGTTTGTGGTAGCTCATTTTTGGATTACATGATGGTTGATTCAAAGAATGTGATGAGTCGGGTTCAAGATCTCTGTGTTTTGCCACACGACATTCATGTTGAGGAATGACCTTGAGTGAAACTTTTCAAGTTGTCGCTATTATTGAAAAGTTGCCTCAAACCGGGTAGAATTTAAGAACCACCAAGCATAAGCGAAAGGAGACGAGTGTTGAAGACTTGGTTGTTCGTCTTCAGATTAAAGAGGACAACAAGTTTGCTCGTAAAATACTTATATCGCTGATTACGCCAAGGCAAATATGGTTGAGCTTGCTTCGTCATCTTCAAAGTCCAATGTCAAAGGTAAAGGCAAAGTAAAGGAAAGAATGACAAGAAGATCAAAGGAAAGTCCGAGTACCTTGCTCCTAACCGCAATTATGAAACGAAGTTCCAAGGTGTGTTTCACCGTGACCACCGGGTCACCGTGTCGCTAACTATAAGATGCCAAAGCGGTAACTCCACGCCAGTGCTAATATGGTGAATGAAGATGTGGACATGATTGCTATGGTGTCGACGTCATTGCCATGATCTCTCGGTTAACATGGTGGGTTCCAACAACAAATAACGGTGGGTTGATATTGGGCCTACCGTCGTGTGTCCGATAAGAGTATGTTTCACTCTTTCGAGCGGTTGACAATGGAGAGAAGTTGTACATGGGCAACTCGAAATCATTGATATCAAGGCGGAGGAGATGTAATCTTGAAGATGACATCCGAGAAAGAGCTCAAGTTGACTAATGTCTTGTATGTTCCGTAGATTCATGAGAATCTTGTGTTTGGTTGGCTGTTAAATAATTTTGGTTTTCGTCTTGTTTTAGAGTTTGATAAGTTTGTTCTTTCTAATAATAAAATATATGTTGGTAGGGGATATGCCATGAATGGTATGTTTAAGCTCAATGTAATGGTTGTTCAGAATGATATCAATAAAATAAATTCTTCTGCTTACTTGATTGAGTCTTCTAATGTGTGGCATGGTCGTATTGGACATGTAAATTTTAATTCAATGCGTTGTTTGATTAAATTTAATTGCATACCTTAATTTCTATTTTGATTAAAAATACAAATGTGAAATTTGTGTTGAAGCTAAACTTACAAGATCATCTTTCAAATCAGTTGAATGAAAAATCAAACCTCTTGATATGATACACACTAACATATGTGATTTGAAATTACTACTCACAAAAGCTGGCAATAAGTATTTTATCACGTTTATTGATGATTGTACAAAGTATTGCTACGTTTACTAGTTAAAAAGTAAAGATGAAGCTATAGACAAGTTTGTTCTATACAAAACCGAAGTTGAGAATCAACTGAATAAGAAAATCAAGGTTGTACGAAGTGATAGAGGAGGTGAATATGTGTCTCCATTTACAGATATATGTGCGAAACATGGAATCAGACATGAGTTCACTACTCCCTATTCACCTTCACAGAACGGTATTGCCGAAAGGAAGAACCGTACCTTGAAGGAAATGGTTAATGCCATGTTGATAAGTTTTGGTTTAAGCCATGACATCTAGGTGGAAGCCATTCTAACAGATACTTATCTTTTAAATAAGATACCTGGTAAAGAAAAGAATAGACCCCTTATGAACTATGGATGGGAAGAAAACCATCATATCAGTACTTACGAGTGTGGGGGTGTCTAGCAATGGTAGCTATACCGACACCCAAGGCCCAAAAGATTGGATCTAAATATGTGAATTGTATATTCGTTTGATATGCTAAGAATAGCAAAGGCTTATCGCTTCATTGTACATGATTCAAAAATTCGGATATACAAAAGGGTACAATAATAGAATCAAGAAATGCTTCATTCTTTGAAAATATATTTCCTTGTTTAACAAAGGAAACTAGAAGTTCATCTAGAATAGATGACGAAGTTGTCTAATTTAAGAGACAGCGAGATGATAATGATCAACAAGATCAAAGACAAAATCAAACTGAGAAAGAAGAGGTTAGACCTAGAAGAAGCAAAAGGGCAAGAACCGAGAAATTATTTGGACCCGATTTTGTTTCTTGTTTGGTTGAAAATGAACCTAGAAGAAGCAAAAGGGCGTCATTTAAGCGCGTCTGTGGTCAAAGGAACTTCCTTTCGTCGGGCAAGTTTTTCAACACCCTAGGCAAAGGAACCTAATCGTTGTAGTGTAGTATTGGGTAAACCTCGGGAGTTGATATCGTTCTCTAGGGGAATAGGAATGCTATCAAGAAGTGTACTACGCTAAGGTTGGGGTTGAGGATGATTTTTTTTTTTTATCTTTTATATATTTTTTATAAAGCTAAGGATAAAATCTCGTGGCAATGGATTTGGGGGTGGTACTTCTACCGATTACTTCTACTATCTATTACTACGGGTAGCTATGTCTTTTTGATGTGTGCTCGTATGATGATTAAAAATGTGTTTACCTAGATATTATTACTCCCTAGTTATCTTTTATTGGTGGTTGAATTGTCACGTCCTTATTCTTAACGCGTTGTGTTTTCTAAGGTCGTAGGGTGTGCCTTTTTCCTCTAACTGATTTGATAACATCAAATAATCCTGAATATTAAGTGTTAATTTCCCCCGATAATGCTCGTATTTTATATCATTTATATGGATATACGCTTGTTTTCCTCTATATTTCACTTTCAGGTAAATTACGAGCATTGGAGCTAAAGAGACGCGGATTTGGAGAGTTTATTGAAGATATATGATAGTATGCTCATTTTGAAGATGTTACGGCGTAACTCCCCTCTCAAATTACGCCATAACAGAAGCGTGACTCAGAAAACCAACTAAACGGAAGATTACGGCGTAACCCCCTCCTAGGATTACGTCGTAACTAATTAGGTCAAATGAGGTTCCGCGCCGCTGCAAGCTACGACGTAACTAATTCCACAATTACGGCGTAATCACGATTTATTGAAGATGCGGCGTAACTCATTCCTGATGTTAAGTCGTAACCAGCTTTTCCAGAGAAAATTACGAACAAATGGATGTTACGGCAACTCTTAACTTAAGTTATGTTGAACTGATCCGCCTATAAATACCGCCCAAATTCCATCATTTCTAATCATCCACTTCACACACCAATTCGGAGAATGTGAGTAGAAGATTGAAGGCGGATCTTAGGGAGCCTCTGAGCCATCTCCAGGAGAAATCACTCCCTACGATAAGCATTAGCATTTTATCATTTCTTTACTTTCAATTAATGTATTTCGTAATGTTAAACATTGAATCGATTATTTTAGTTAATATGAGCGGCTAAGCACCTCTGGTGCTAGCCTAGTTATGATTCCTAAATTGTTTTGTTTATGTTCACATTACTTCTGTATAATTTTTCTAGTGTATGCATGCATAGTTTGTTAGTAGCTACCCTTGTTTCGGTAGTTTTGAATGGCGGTAGTGGCTAGTTAATTAAGAGATATGACCAACCGACCTAAGTAGTTAGGACCGAGGGGAAGGGTAAGAATTGACCAACCGACGACCCTTCTTCGCCAGTGCGACGAACCAACTGGTCACCTACCGCTTGGATGAACTTAAGTTAGGGATGAGTGTTTAAGATGCTAGCGCCCGGGCACTCATTGTTACAAATCTTGCATGTAGCGGTACTTAATAACTTGGCTTAGGGGACTAAAACAACCGGACTTTCAACGGTCACCGCGATCTCCGGTGGAAACTTTTGCGATAGGTTAGGACGAATCCCGACCAAATGTTGTCCTAGCGACCTTTACCCCACTGAAGCAATTAGAAGTAATTAAACGTGAACTTAACATGATAGGAAGATTAACTAGGTTAGCACACTTCTCCTCTATTGATCACAACCCTAGCCTTCACTTGCTATCTTTTATTTTCTTGTCTTTAGTTTTAATTAATCATCTCAACCTATTAAAATCATGACACCTAGACTTAGTTAAAATCGCACACATAGCTCTTGGGACGACCTCGGTTTTACCGAATACTACACTACACACGACCGGGTATAACGCCTGTTAGTGCATTAGGTAGATCATAGGTATAACATAATTCACTGCAAGTAAAAGCACTGCAATAGTCATAACAAGCACATAAGTTATATACTAGCACCTCACAAGGGGTGTTTCGATTCTCTCATCTCTTGGGTGTATATGAAATATAGTAAATGGAAATGGAAGATAAACATTCATTACCTGGTCATAGTACATATATTACTATCTAAGAGGTCTTTTAAAAGGGTTGTAACGTCAGGCTTACGGTAGGGAAACAAAGGGTTTGGTTGGATAGGCGATTTAGTGGTGGCAAGTCAAAAATCTAAGTTACAAGCATGAAAAGCGTGGCGTTGCTAAGCCAAGACTCACTCACTAAACTCTAGATAACTTGAAACTAACATACATAAATTGAAAACATAAACATAAAGATAGATGTAGGATGGTAGCCCGTATGTTTTTTCTTCATTTTTTTTCAACACTCATTTTTTCGACTTTTTATTATTATTATTTTTTTTTTTTGCATACATTTTTACTCTACCATCCTCTAAGATAACATCAAAATATAAGGGTTTTATAGGAGCATCCCTACACTTCAGTTTTTATTATTTTAACACTAATTTGACCCGATTTGAAAATATCAAAACACTTAGAGTATTTAATTACGTAAATAAAGGAAATTTGAATTTAACGTTCCTTCCCGTCACTCCATAAAATTTTACTTTACCCATGAGTCCCAATCATCCCAAAACTGTGTACAAAAGATATGACTCGACTTAGCAACCATGCAAGTAACTAGATAATTGAACTAAGGGTTTAGTATGATAACAATAATGCACTAAAGGTGAGTGCATACAAGGTAGGCTAAGGCGATTTGGGTGTACATTTGGGGTGGATTGTAAACAATGCTCTTCATTGATATTCAAAACCAAAACATCACGAGAACCGCGAAAAGGATAGGCTCGAGGGGTTAACTAGGGGTATCATGTACTAAAGATGAGTACAACGCAAGGGTGTGGGGTAATTACTCGACCGATGTGGAAGAAGTAATTCTAATACGGGTTTCAAACAAGGGTTATCCTAATGCCTCTTATCATTTAGTTATTCCTAAATCTCGGAATGCATCACAAAACAAGTTCTAGAATCTATTATACTACCGGTACACTCTCTAAGCATTAAAGGTGAATGCTTTATTCCTAAAGATCTAGGGAGGAACCTCACATTTTTTGGGTGGAATATGAGTGGTAAACAGTTTTTGTGCTAGTCATATAACTCCTATCCATGAGATGCTTTATTAAGACTAAAGCTTTTGCTCGTACATGTCATAAAAAAATTTAAATTTGGTGCTAAAATTGCCCTAACAAATATTTCTCATAGCTTATTACACAAATGAACTAGGACAAGACAAATATTCAAGGATAAGCATAGTTTCAAAGTTCCCGTTTTATTCTCCCTCCCTACACTTAAACTAAACATTGTCCCCAATGTTCCCCGAAAGTATCAAAGTTATGATAAAGGAAGGTACGTAAAAGAGAAAAAAACTATTACTCCCCTGACGATAGGATCCGTGTGAAGTAGTGGTTAAATTCTTTCCCAAGAAGAATGTATACGTGATAAGCTCCATCCAATGTTGAGTTTCTTCTTCTTTCTAAATATAACCTGCACACTTTAAGAAAATAGACGAAACCTTCACAAAATCGGTGGTAAAACTATATGACACGACTAAACTAGGATATAATGCTTGTGGAATAGATGTTTGCGATTTTTGGAAAATTAAGACACGAGAATTTCCAAAAATTTATACATAGTACGTAAAACGAGAAGATTTTATAAGTTGTTTACGCTCGTCTCGACGCCGTCGGGTTCTAATCGACGACATCGCAAGTTGTCCCGACGTAAACCGGTCTGCTGCGTTTTCCTGGAAAAATTCTAGAAAAAATACATCTTTAGAATCTGGAAAAATTATTGCAAAACGTCCATTATGACTCGATACAAGCATTTGACTCTAACAAACACACATATATATCAATTTCATTAGTTGTAATTCACACGTTCACGTTCTTTTAAAAACGTATGTAATCTTCCCTACACTTATCTTATTGCAAAATACCTTTATATGTAATTAAGACGAGGTTAAAGACAAAATTAAGCATGGGTTGCCTCCCACGAAGCGCTTTTCTTTATTTATGATTCTTGTAGCTAGACTCGAAGTCGTGCTCCTACATACCTATGTAAGTAAGTTCATCCTCAAGAATGTCATAAGGATCAAAATTATCATTTAACTTCCTATTGGTACGCTTAGTCTGGTATGCCTTTTCAAACTTTTCGCCATCGGGATCATAGATTGTCATCCTAATGTGCCATTCTCCATTTCCATCACTAGGTGGTCTATCCCAATTCCAATTATGCTCAAGCTTCTCACTCTCAACTTTCCACTTATTCATGTTAAGCTTAACGGGTAAGGCTCCTAGGAACTCGGTCATCTTCCTAAACACTAAGGTATCCTCGAACGGGTTCACTTCAATGTCCCTAGTGATACGCGTGCAATGCGCGTCGGGGTCAAAGGAACTTCCTTTTAAATCGAGCAAGTTTTTCAACACCCTAGGAAGTGAACCTAATCGTTGTAGTGTAGTATTAGGGTAAGCCTCGGAATTGATATCGTTCTCTAGGGAATAGGAATGCTAGTGAGAAATTACTACGCTAAGGTTGGGGTTGAGGAAGATTATTTTTTATCTTTTTATATTTTTTAGAAAATTGAAAGATACGAATCTCGGGGTATTGGATTTGGGGGGGTTGGTATTTCTATCGATTACTCTACTTATCTAATTAACTAAGTTAAGGTGGGTGTAGTCAATGTCTATTGTTGTGTGCTCTTATGATGATTAAAAAATGTGTTTACCTAGATGTTATTACTCCTTAGTTATCTCCTATTGATGGTTGAATTGTCACGTCCTTATTCTTAACGCGTTGTGTCTTCTAAGGTCGTAGGGTATGCGTTTTTCCCTAACTCTTTGAGACTACCTTAAGGTTATTGCCTACGAAATCTCTAGGATTCATAAACTAACTCTAAGGTTACCTTTGGATGTTTAGCATACAATAACTATAGGTGATTATAAACTAATGTTCACAAAGATTACTCAAGCATTAAAAACACAACGAATGACCTATCGCAATACTAGGTCAATCACAATTAAGATAAGAGACAACCAATCAATATTCAATACCTAGGTTTCATAGATCTAAGCAAACACACAAGTAAATTAGCGGGACATGGAAAACATGCAAGCATACACACAAACAATTGAAGACATAATTGAATTAATGAAGTAAATCATTTATCTTGTTGTAAAATAGGGTATGGAACCCTAAGATATCGCTTGAGATGTACCAAAGTTCGGTTTAGGTTTTACTCCACAAAACTACCTCCTTTAAAAGTCTAAAATTCAATTCTATATATAGAGTTACAACATGCGACGGCGTCACTCTTTATTTGTGATGCCGATCGGATCCCGCCATTAGGTTTTCGTCTTGACGGCGTCACCTTATGGTTGTGACGCTTGTCGGCTTGATTTTACGACGCCGGGATCAAATCTAGGCCGTCGAGTTGTGGCGCCTACTTTAAAACCCGATGCCGTCGAGTGCAAAATAGCAATTTAGCTCCGAGTCATCACAAAGTGTGTTCGACGCGCCTTGGTCGTGTGACGTCACCTTACATTCAAAGACTTGAGTGTCTTGATTCTTGACTTTGGCCATTTTCTTCATATATTCGCCTTTTCGTCCGAATAAGTGTTATTCCAAAATTTGCCTTCAAGAGACCTAAAAGTGAAAAGGCGAAATTAAGAAGTAACAGATATAAAAGTGGTCGATTAAGGGCTTAAATGATCCCTCAAAACTGTACCTTTTAAATCCTTATCACCTAGCCAATCGTTGCTCATGGAAAGTTGAATTACTTACAAAGGTCTCTTTTAGATAAGAAGGTCGTTGAGGACCTACAAATTCTCCATTAATCCAAGGTCCATATCTAGATGATTTCCTATCTAACATGATCTCATAGGGTATTTCTTCCTCTTTGTAGTAGATATGCTTCTTGACATCGTAAATTGACCTTGCACTCCCTTCTCCTACCACTATCTTAGACATTTTACAATCAATTATGGCACTAGCGGTAGCTAAGAATCCTCTTCCTACTAGCAATGGGCATGTTGGGTCTTTATTCATGTCTAGCACATGGAAATCCTCCAAAAGAGTTAATTGACCTACGTGCACTACCATGTCCTTAATTATCCCTACCGGATATGCAATACTACCATCCGCTAGACCTAAGATGGTTTCCGTTGGCTCTATCTTACCTAGGTTAAGGCTTCTACGGAGGGATAACGGAAGAAGATTGATGTTTGATCCTAAATCGGCTCACGTGTCAAAAAATTTGGAATTTCCAAGTCTACATGGAAGAATGAATAGCCCGGGATCATCTAACTTATTAGGTAACTTATTTTGCACAAATGCGGACCCACGTTCTCTAGTTTTAGTTCTTTCTCATATTTTTAATGCATTATAATAAGGTGCATGAGTCAAGACTTCAAGAACCGGTTTTCTTGGTGGAGTTCCTTGTACTCCTCTTCTAGATTAGGTTTGGGTTCTTGGTTGATGGGTTTCTCACGAGTTGGATAGACCATTGGTTTTGGTCCTTGGTATTTCATGAGGGATCGCTTGGAACCCGTGTTGATGGCGTTGACATAGTGAACTTTTGGGTGTGAAGGGCATGGAGATGCACTCTCCCATGGTGAGCAAAAACATGAAGTCGATGAAATCGAATTCACTTTTGGGTTCTTTATAGTGTCACTTGGGAGTGCTCCAATTTCCAAGTCATTGAAGGCTTTTAAGAGGGCGTCGAGCTTGGTTGTCATCTCGCTTTGTCGTTGCTTGAAATCGGCTTCAAATTTAGTCAATCGAGCATCTTGAGATGACATGAACCTAGACACCATTGCCTCGAGATTAGTGGAATTCTCGGTAGTTGGAAGGTTGGACCTATTGGGTGGACTATATGAGTTTTGTGGCGGGTTTGAGTTTTGGCTCCACCTATGGTTGGGGTGATTTCTCCATGAGGGGTTGTAGGAATTTCCTAAGTTGTTTTGCTCGGGCTTGAAAGCGTACCACTTCTCTCCGCTCCGTCGGTACGCATGGAGGCGTAGTCCGCAAAAGCTTGTTCGGGGAGTCTTGTGCAATCACGAGTGTCGTGGGGACCACTACATAACTCACAAGGTAGAGTGATTTTTCTCACTTGGTGTGAAGACTTAGGATTCTCGTAGGGAGCTCATTAGGAATTTGACTTGATCTTCAAGTTCGAGCATCCTCGATTGGAAGTTCATGAGTCAATGGGAGGCAAGGAGATTGCCTTGACGGTTTGGGTAACTCACGGGGTCATTCCAACTTTCGTTGTCATAGAGGAAAGGTCCTCTATTGTACCCCCACGATTCTTTCGGTGAGATCACTAAGTTTGCCAACGCCGCTTGGTCGATGGATTGCTTAGTTGAGAAGTTGACATGATCGTAAAGATTTGGCCTTGAAGCGAAAGATCGATGCCGTGATGAGGACTTTACTGAGCAAGTCCTGAATCGAGTCCATGCCTCGTAGAGATTCACCTTGACGTTGTTGGAACATCAAGATTTCATTCCTAAGTTTAGTAGTTCTCCCGGTGGGAAAAATTGGGCAAGAAGCAGTGGTGAGATCATCCCAACTTGAGATGGATCCGGTGGGAAGTCGCTCGAGCCATTACTAGCTTGGTCTCGTAGAGAGAATTGGAAGAGATGCAGCGCTTGGTCTCCTGTGTGGTAGCATCAAGGTCGATGGAATCAACGATTTTAAGAAAATCCTTGAGATGCTTATTAGGATCTTCGGAACGAAGTCCATGGAATGCACATCCATTTTACACCAACCGGAGGTGTCGGATCGCAGGGCCGTA
Organism: Chrysanthemum lavandulifolium; assembly: GCA_022545495.1. NCBI lineage: Eukaryota > Viridiplantae > Streptophyta > Magnoliopsida > Asterales > Asteraceae > Chrysanthemum > Chrysanthemum lavandulifolium. The sequence continues at coordinate 226,653,808 of CM040238.1, read as the reverse complement.
GTTTGAGCTTGACCGGGGAGCTCAATGGTGTTCCTATAGCCTTGGTGGCTTGGTCTATAGTATTCACCAAGAGTACGGCCTCTTGGCGGGTCAATTGGTGGTGGGTCGATGGGAATTGGGTGATGAGGTGGCGGGTTATCACCTTCCATGATGAAAAGCGATGGGATTACTAACAAAGTCACGAAGGGGGGGATAGACTACAAGGAAGCTAAAATGAGAAAAAAATCTCAATTGATAGGAATCAAGCAAGGGAACCTAAACGAGATAAAGAACTAACTAGCTATTCTATTACTCGATGTGGCGCCAAAACTTGATGCTGCGTCTGAAGCGCTCGGGTCAAAGGAACTTCTTTTCGTCGAGCAAGTTTTTCAACACCCTAGGCAGTGAACATAATCGTTGTAGTGTAGTATTGGGTAAGCCTCGGGAGTTGATATCGTTCTCTAGGGGAATAGGAATGCTAGCAAGAAGTGTACTACGCTAAGGTTGGGGTTGAGGATGATTCTTTTTTATCTTTTATATAATTTTTATAAATCTAAGGATAAAATCTCGGGACAATGGATTTGGGGGTGGTACTTCTACCGATTAATTCTAGTATCAATTACTACGGGTAGCTATGTATTTTTTATGTGTGCTCGTATGAAGATTAAAAATGTGTTTACCTCGATACTATTACTCCCTATTTATCTTTTATTGGTGGTTGAATTGTCACGTCCTTATTCTTAACGCGTTGTGTTTTCAAAGGTCGTAGGGTGTGCCTTTTTCCCTACCTCTTTGAGACTACCTTAAGGTTATTGCCTACGAAATCCACTAGATGTTTCATAAACTAACTTTAAGGTAATCTTTGGATGTATAGACTACGAAATCCTCTAAGTGATTCATAAACTAATGTTCACAAAGATTACTCAAGCATTTAAACACAACGATAGCCTAATTGCACTCTTAAGCCAATTACAATTAAGATAAGAGACAACCAATCAATAATTAATAACTAGGTTTCATAGATCTAATCAAGCGATACGCTTACAGTAGCTCGGGGTCAAAGGAATTTCCTTTTAAATCGAGCAAGTTTTTCAACACCCTAGGCGTTGAACCTAATCGTTGTAGTGTAGTATTAGGGTAAGCCACAAGAATTGATATCGTTCTCTGGGGAATAGGAATGCTAGTGAGAAGTTACTACGCTAAGTTTGGGGTTGAGGAAGATTATTTTTATCTTTTTATATTTTAGGAAATGGAAAGGTACTGAATCTGGGGTTTGGATTTGGGGTTGGTATTTCTACCGATTACTTCTACTATCTAATTATCTAAGCTAAGGTGAGGGTAGTCTATGTCTAATGTTGTGAGCTCAGATGATGATTAAAATGTATTTGCTTAGGCTTTATTACTCCCTAGTTATCTCCTATTGATGGTTGAATTGTCACGTCCTTATTCTTAATCGCGTTGTGTCTCTAAGGTCGTAGGGTATCGTTTATCCCTAACTCTTTGAAGCTACCAAAGGTTAATGACTACAAAATCTCTAGGATTTATAAACTTTAACTCTAAGGTATTCTTTGGATGTATAGCCTATAATTATTGTAGGTGATTATAAACTAAGGTTCAACAAAGATTAATCAAGCATTAACAACACAACGAATGACCTATCGCAATACTAGGTCAATCACAATTAAGATAAGAGACAACCAATCAATATTCAATAACTAAGTTTCATATTACCTAAGCAAACACACAAGTAAATTAGCCGGACATGGGGAACATGCAAGCATATACACAATCAATTGAAGACATAATTAAATTAATAAAGTAAAACACTTATCTTGATGTTTTAGGTTTTTACTCCACAAAACTACACTCTGAAAACTAAAAAATCCGGTTTCTATATATAAGGTTACAAGCTGCGACGCGCTACCCTTTAGGTTGTGACGCCGGGGTCGCCGTCATTAGGATTTCGTCTTGGCGCGTTATCATTGTGACGGCGTCACCTTATGTCCGTGACGCCGTCGTCTTGAGTCTCGGCGCCGTCGGATCAAATCTAGGCCATCCGAGTCGCGACGCCCTACTCTTTTAAAACACGATGCAGTCACTTGTAAATAAGCAATTTGGCTCTTGAGTCATCACAAAACTTGTTCGACGGCGTCCACAAGTATAACTCGACGCCGTCCCTTGGTTCAACAACTTGAGTGTCTCGATTCTTGACTTTGGCCATTTTCTTCAGATATTCGCGCCTTTTTGTCCGAATAAGTGTCATTCCGACAATTTGCCTTCAAAATACCTAAAAAGTGAAAAGAAACGATATTAAGTAATAACGGATATTAAAGTGATCAAATAAGGGCTTCAACGACCCCTCAAAAAGGTACATTTTAAAACCTTACCAAATATCCCTACACTTGGTATTTGCTTGTCGTCAAGCAAATGTGCTTTTAGCCAATTAATTTATAAGTTAGAGGTCATGAAGCATTAGTTTAGAACGATTCATAACACATATAAGCCCATGAAAAGTCATAACAAGCACGGAAATTACATACTAGCAACTCACATGGGGTGTTTGGATACTCACATCTCTCTGGTGTATATGAAATATAACAAGTTGGAAATGGAAGATAAACACTCATTAACCGGTCCTAGTACATAGATTACCATAGGCTTGAGACTAGATCAAACCTCCATCGCTTTGGCGTAAGCACCTAGGAAAGACTATCCAAGAGGTCTTTTAAAGGGTTGTAATGATAGGCTTACTGGTGGAAACAAAGGGTTTGGTGGGATAGGCTATTTAGTGGTGGCAAGTCAAAATCTTTATGTTACAAGCATGCGAAGAATGGCGTTGCTAAGCCAAAACTCGACACTCTAAACTCTAGATAACTGAAATAAACAAACTTAAATTTAAAGATAGATGTAGGATGGTAGCTCGTATGTTTTTTTTTTTCATTTTTTCATCAACACTCTATTTTTTTTTCTTTTATATTATTTATATATATATATATATATATATATATATATATATATATATATATATATATATATATATATATATATATATATATATATATATATATATATATATATATATATATATATATTTTCATACACTTTACTTTACCATCCTCTACGATAACATCAAAATGATAGGGATTTATAGCGCATCCCTACACTTGAGTTTTATTACACTAACACTAATTTGACCCAATTGAAAAGATCAAAACACTTGGAGTACATTATTACGCAAATAAAGGGAATTTGAATTTAACGTTCCCTTCCGTCATTTCATAAAATTTAACTTTTCCCATGAGTCCCAATCGTCCCAAACCGTGTACAAAGGATATGACTGACTTAGCAACTTATGCAAGCAACTAGATAATTGAACTAAGGGTTTAGTGTGATAACAATAATGCACTAAAAGTGAGTGCATACAAGGTAGGCTAAGGCGATTTGGGTGTACATTTGGGGTGGATTGTAAACAATGCTCTTCATTGATATTCGGAAAACCGAAACATCACGAGAACCGCGAAAAGGATAGGCTCGAGGGTTAACTAGGGGTATCGTGTACTAAAGATGAGTACAACGCAGTGGGTGGGGAATTACTCAACCGATGTGGAAGAAGTAATTATATTACATGTATCAAACAAGGGTTATCCTAATGCCTCTTATCATTTAGTTATTCCTAACTACACAAGTGTAGTCTTACTAGCGATCTCGAATGCATCACAAAACAAGTTCTAGAATCTATTATACTACCGGTTCACACTCTAAGCATTAAAGATGAATGCTTTAATTCCTACAAATCTAAGGGCGATCCTAACATTTTGGGTGGAATTTAAGTGGTAAAGGGTTTTGTGCTAGTCATATAATTTCCTATCCATGAGACGCTTTATTAAGACTAATATTGACCCTACATGTCATGAAAAATTTTAAATTTGGTGCCAAAATTACCCTAACCGATATTTCTCATGGTTTATTACACAAATGCAATTGGACAAAGCAAATAATCAAGGATAAGCATAGTTTCAAAGTTCCGTTTATTTTCCTCCACACTTAAACCGAACATTGTCCCAATGTTCCCGAAAATATCAAAGTTATGATAATGGAAGGTAATAAAGATGAAAGAAACTAATACTCCCGATTAGCTAAGTAAGATCCGTGTGAAGTGGTGGTTACATCTTTCTTCAAGAAGAATTTTTGCGTTAAAGCTCCTTCTCATCTTATGTATCTTCTTCTTGGTAAATTAAACTGCACACTGAAGAAAATAAACGAAACCTTCGCGTAAAATCGTGGTAACAATATATAAGACTCTACTAAACTAGGATATAATGCTTGTGGAATGGATGTTTACTGATTTTTGGAAAATTAAGACACGGAAAATTCGAAAAATTTATAAGTAGCTCGAAAAGCGAGAAAAAGTGATAAGTCGTTTCGCTCCTCCCGACGCCGTCGAGTTGCGATCTGACGCCGTCGGTTATCCTGACAGAACCGGTGCGATTTTACGGAAAAATTAAAAATTTACATCTTTAAAATCTAGAAAAATTCTGAAAAACATCCATTATGACTCGATACAAGCATTTGACTCTAACAAACACACATATATATATTTTCAATAATCATAATTATCATGTTCACGTTCTTTTAAAAACGCGTGTAATCCTCCCTACACTTATCCCTTTTGTAAAATACCTTTATATGTAATTAAGATGAGGTTAAAGACAAAATAAAGGATTTTTACAAATTCAAACATGAGAATAAACAATTAATAAAAGATATACGACACACAAATAAAAATGAAAAACAAATACACATGGGTTGCCTCCCAAGAAGCGCTTGTTTTTGTTCGAGTCACGAGCTTGACTCTACCCTTATTTAACGGATAAAGGGAGGTTTTCCTACACTTAAGTTTAAGTGCGGGTGATAGTAGCGATACACACCTTTAGGGTGGAAATTTTTACGTGAGGAGAGGGTGATGGGTGATTTATATGCTCGAAAGGAGTGTGATCCATTCATTATAACCTTACCTAATTCTATTGTTGTAGCGGGGAATCAAGTCTCTCTTAAAATGGATCATCTTCTATCAACTTCAAAAGATTCTTAGTTAAGGATCCATCTTGACCTAATAAATCCAGTTTAAACCCATAATGTATCTTGTTATCAACCATGAATGGGTGATATAAGTGTGTAAGGTCATGGGTTACTCCTATATTAGCTTCCACTCTACATGGCCTAAATTCTACCACCTTTATCAAGCAACTACCCGGACTATTTATTTTGATGGATGGATTGGGGCCTAATTCAATTCCAAGATTCACATCTAAAGACGGAAAATTGGGTAAGGTTTTTGGTTGAGGCTCCGGTTCATCAAAATTAGAAACTTCCCTAGGACTAAGAGAGAGTTCATGACAACAAGCATCTAAACCTACATTCTCTAGTGGCGTTTGGTCCAAAGGTTCTATATCAATTGGGGTTCCTATAGTCTCTTCTACTTCTTCCGGGTAAGTTATAGGCGATGTGTGTTCCTCAAGTGATGGTAGGGCTTGTGGGCTTGGAGTTTCCACCTCATTCTCCATTATGTCTAGATCTCCTAAATGTTCATCATGTGTTTTAGTATGATCTAACCCAAATACACTCCTAAGTATCTCAAATCCTTCTTTAGCCATTTCAAATTCTTGGTCCGATTCATAAGAATCATACTCAAAAGTTTGATCACTATGTTCTATTTGCCTAAAGGATTCCTCACGCGTGCCATATGTTTTGGTGAAATCTATCCCACGCATGCAACTAGGTAGTTCAACTATAACCATCTCTCAATCTTGTTCAGGTTTAGGTTCCATGTTCTTAAAAACTAGGTCTTTTTGATCATGATGCCTAAGGTTAGATAAATCCACCTTATCCATTTCCTCAAGTTGTAACAACTGATGGTTTATGCTTAGGAGGCTTTTCACAAAAAAATTCCAGAGGGTCTCACTAAAAGGAGTTGATTCTAACAATGATCATTGAATAGAAGCCACACAAGCACAAAATTTATCAAATCCATCCAACCTTACACCGTCTCCTTTGGATATCTCTAAGATCACTCAAAATTCATTAGAACAATAAAAGCAATTCAATCGCTAAATTTAATTGTTCCTCATTTGTTAATGATTCAAATGCAACTTCACTTGCCATAGCGACAAATGAAAAGGGTTTCTGAACACAAACACAAACACAAAGAAGGGGATAGACTACAAGGAAGCTAAAATGGAAAAAGGCTTACTTGATAGGAATCAAGCAAGAAAACCTAAACGAGGTGGAAATCTAACTAGCTATTCTATTCCGTGCGCCAAAAACCCGATACGCTTACACAATGCGTTGGGGTCAAAGGAACTTCCTTTTGTCGAGCAAGTTTTCAACACCCTCGGAGTGAACCTAATCGTTGTAGTGTAGTATTAGGGTAAGCCAGTAATTGATATCGTTCTCAGGGAATAGGAATGCTAGTGAGAAGTTACTACGCTAAGGTTGGGGTTGAGGAAAATTATTTTTATCTTTTATATTTTTAGGAAATGGAAATGTACGAATCTCGGGGTTTGGTTTGGGGTTGGTATTTCTACCGATTACTTCTACTATCTAATTATCTAAGCTAAGGTGAGGGTAGTCTATGTCTATTGTTGTGTGCTCGTATGATGATTAAAAATGTATTTGCTTAGGCTTTATTACTCCCTAGTTATCTCCTATTGATGGTTGAATTGTCACTTCCTTATTCTTAATCGCGTTGTGTCTCTAAGGTCGTAGGGTATGCGTTTATCCCTAACTCTTTGAAGCTACCAAGGTTAATGACTACAAAATCTCTAGGATTTATAAACTTTAACTCTAAGGTATTCTTTGGATGTATAGCCTACAATTACTCTAGGTGATTATAAAATAAGGTTCAACAAAGATTAATCAAGCATTAATAACACAACGAATGGCCTATCGTAATAATAGGTCAATCACAATTAAGATAAGAGACAACCAATAATTATTCAATAACTAAGTTTCATATTACCCAAGCAAACACACAAGTAAATTAGCCGGACATGGGGAACATGCAAGCATACACACAATCAATTGAAGACATAATTAAATTAATGAAGTAAAACACTTATCTTGATGTATGATAGGGTATGGAACCCTACAATCATCGCATAAGACAACCTTGGTTCGGTTTAGGTTTTACTCCACAAAACTACTCTATGAAAACTAAAAATTTGGTTTCTATATATAGGTTACAAGCTGCGACGTCATCACCCTTTAGTTTGTGGCGCCGGTCGCCGTCATTAGGGTTTCGTCTGGCCACGTTATCATTGTGACGACGCCACCTTATGTCCGTGACGCGTCGTCTTGAGTCTCGGCGCCGTCTGGATCAAATCTAGGCCGTCGAGTCGCGATGCCTACTCTTTTAAAACCTAATGCCGTCATTTGTAAATAAGAAATTTGGCTCTTGAGTCGTCACAAAACTTGTTCGACGGCGTCACAAGTATAACTTTGACGCCGCCCCTTCGGGTTTCAAGACTTGAGTGTCTCGATTCTTGACTTTGGCCATTTTCTTCGTATATTCGCGCCTTTTCATCCGAATAAGTGTCAATACAGCAATTTGCCTTCAAGATACCAAAAAAGTGAAAAGGAACGATATTAAGTAATAACAGATACAAAAGTGATCAAATAAGGGCTTAAACGACCCCTCAAAAAGGTACATTTTAAAACCTTATCACAAACACACAAGAAATTTAGCCGGACATGTTAAACAAGCAAGCATACACACATTCAATGGAAGACATAATGAAATTAATGGAATAAAACACTTATCTTGATGAGTAAAATAGGGTTTGGGACCCTGAGATCTTGCCCAGTCGGACTACAAACGTTTAGGTTTTACTCCACAAGTCTACCCCTTAAAATCTCGAAAAATCGAATTTATATATAGATTTACACATGCGACGACGTGCGCCTTATAGATGGGACCGTCGATCGTCATTATTAGGGTCTTCGTCTTGGCGTTATCGTTGGGACGGCGTCACGTTGTAGTTGTGGCGCCGGGCGATGGGGACGTCATCGATTACGAATGGGGCCGTGCGAGATGAAAAGTCTTAGTGACGCCCTTCCTCTTCAAAACGACACCGTCGGTGTATTTGAGCAAAAATTCTACTGAGTCGTCAGGTGTATCTTAATTAAATCCGTAGAGAGGGACGACGTCACCCTTTATTTGGGACGCCGTCAGCTTCAGTTTTAGCAGCTTGAGTGTCTTCGATCTTGACTTAGTCATTTTCTTCATATATTCACTCCTTTTCGTCCAAATATGCATCATTCTAGCATTTTGCTTCCAAGAGACCTAAAAGATGAAAAGGAACAAAATTAAGCAGTAACGGATATAAAAGTGGACGATAAGTGTACGTTTTAAATCCTTATCAAAGCCATTAAAAGTGAAATAGATTCTATTTTACAAAATCATTCTTGGGAGCTCGTGGATTTACCCCTGGTTGTTAACCACTAGGCTATAAATGGATCTTCAAGATGAAGATTTAAGCCGATGGCACCTCTGACAAGTACAAAGCAAGATTGGTAATCAAATGATTTAGAAAACAAGAAGGTCTAGATTCCTTTGATACATATTCGCACATACGCGAATAATCTCGATCGAGATGATACTTGCTATTGCCGCTTTAAAAATTTGGAAGTTCACCAAATGGATGTGAAATGGCATTTCTAAGTAGATTTAGAAGAAGAAATCTACATGAACCAACTTGAGGGTTTCATGGCTCTGGACAAGAGAAAAAGTTTGTAGGCTTGTTAAGTCATTATATGGCTTAAAGCAAGCTCCCAAACAATGGCATAAAAATTTGACCACGCCATGCTAGAGAGTGGATTCAAAATTAATGAATGCGACAAGTGTGTTTATGTAAAGACACAAATAGTGGATATGTAATCTTGTGTTTATATGTTGATGATATGCTTATCATTGGCAGTAACGACAAGATGATCAAATCTACTAAAGACATGTTGAAATCAAAGTTTGGCATGAAGGATATTGGTTTGGCTGATGTGATCTTTGGAATAAAGATTATACGAACTCAGAATGGACTTGTGTTAAGTCAAGCACATTACGTGGACAAAATTCATAATACTCACAATGCGGGGGATTCCGGCCTAGCTAGAACTCTAATTGACACCAGTAAGCATCTATCTAAAAATAAAGGCGTAGGTGTTGCCCAATTAGAGTATTCAAGAATTATTGGCATGTTAATGTACTTAATGACATGTACCCGACCAGACTTAGCATATGCAGTTAGCAGGCTAAGTAGGTATACTAGCAATCCAAGTTATGCACATTGGGAAGCTATGACCATGGTACTTCACTATTTGAAATACAGTCGCGAGTATGGGCTGAATTATAGCAGATATCCATCTGTTATCGAAGGATACAGTGTTGCAAACTGGATATCTGACATAAAGGATTCTAGATCGACTAGTGGATATTTGTTTAAACTAGGAGGGGCAAATATATCTTCGGAGTCTTCCAAGAAAACATTTATAGCTCAATCCACGATAGAATCAGAATTTATCGCGTTAGATATGCGGAGAAGAGGCGAATGGCTACGTCGATTAGTAGAGGACATACCAAGGTGGCCTAAACCGTAACGCCATTAGTATACATTGTAATAGTCAATCGGCAATTGGCGAGCTCATAGCATAATGTATAATGGAAAGTCTAGACATATTCGTCGTCGGCATAATTGATCGACAACTACTCTCAACAGGAGTTATCTCAATTGACTATGTGAAGTTAAATGATAACATAACAGATCCGCTTACGAAAGACTTAAGTAGAGAGTTAGTTAGTAAGTCATATAAAGTACTGGAACTAAAGACCTTAAAGGAATGAGTTTATATAAAGGAAAACATAACCCAGTTGACTGGAGATCCCAAGATATGGGTTCAATAGGACAACCTATTTATATAAATGTGGGGGAAGTCACGTCAATGTTGGGGAGTTACTTTATTTGTAACTTCCTAGTCCATTTATATAACAACGTTACTTGTTTAGAGGTTAAACCTATGACTTTAATGATTCAAGGTGAAATCATAATGCATAATGATTTAAGATAAAATCGAAAGTATATGTTTTAATG